>CM031233.1:119030617-119164935 GCA_018340775.1 Taxus wallichiana var. yunnanensis
GTCATACGAAACAAAATGCAATCTAACTGTAATGAAACAAATTCTAACTACATATAACTCTTATTTTTCTATGAAATATTCTAACAATTCTAAGAAAAACAAACTATTTTAAGCGTATCTAGAAATAATAACTAAACAATAATTTAAAACAGACAAGATAACCGAGTGTGGTTATTTGCCTGTGTGATTTGTAGAATTATTCTAAATAAAATAGCCTGTCTAATCTACCTGCAAGATTCTCGATCCTACCTCAGAAGTGAGGAGTGAATCATAGTTTCTCAGAAACTATCAATCCCCACAGCTTCCTTGGCAATATCGAGAATAGAATGAAATGAAATAAAGCGATTTAACTACTCTATTTGATATGAATCTGACTAGAACTTTGAAATTTAAAACCTGGACTCCGCAGAACAGTGGCGAATCCGATGGTGTATGTGATCTCGTCCCCTCAGTATGATCTTCTCGTTCTTTCGTGTTCACTTGGATCCAGAAAAGCGTGTAATGCTAGCACCGATAGGAGTAGATTTTGGGATAAGGACAGCTTAGAATGTAGACCGAGAATGCGAGTAGGAGAGGGATAGCGCAAGAGTACAGAGCTTGGCTTATGCGATTCCTAGCGGGATTTTACTGCGAGTCATGCAACGTGAAGCGACCAGAACCTGCAACTATCCTATACGAAGAGCAAAACCTGCAACTTTAATGGCTTCCTAAGCTATCCTGTTCCAATGGTTTGGATAAAACAACAACGCTGTTTGCACAAGTTGGATATGTGGCTTATCAACAGCTGAATAAAAACTAACCAGGCAAATAATGAATTAAACTAAGAACTCCAAGACACAACGAAAGTAAATCTACAGCAAAGAGAAATTCAGAGGCAAGCTTCTAACTGGATTGGATGAAATGACAGCACTGCCTGCACAAGATGGGTCTGTGGCTTACCAACAGCTGAGCAATTTAACAAAAGATGCAAGTGAATTCAAGCTATGGCTTCTAAACAAGCTAACTAACTAAAGCACTAAAATGAGGGAATGAGAGCAAAGATCAAACTTCAAAATCCAGCCAAGCTTCAGACCAAAAACTCAGACCAAATTCTTCACCAAAATCTTCACCAAAATCAGACCATTTGCATGTACACAAACCATGCATTTATAGGAATTCAAGCATCCAAGAACCAAAACCAAATTGAACTCCTAAACAATAAACAAAGGAAAAACACTGTTCCAGGGGACCAAAAACATTAATGCATGCTCAAGTCGGCAAAGAAAAGCTGGTGAAACGTGATATTTCACGCGAGTCGCATCAAAAGAGCGTTCGAAAAACGCACGGGACCGCCGCTCCGGCGGGCGGCGGTTCTGAGGACCGCGCCGCCCTGCCTGGGGCGGGTTTCGCCATCCAAGGTCAAGAGGCCAAGGAAAGAGGGAAAAAGGGGAAAACAAAGGGCGGGGGCTAAGCGGGGCATGCGGGATGTTAACACATACTCCGAGGGATTTTCGGATCCCGAACACCTTGCGAGGAGACCTGTATCATCATTGGGGCACTTGTTACACTGTTCTGGCAGACAGTACCTTACAATTTTGGGTACGTACATATTGCCCCCTCGGAGAAGCGTTTTAGCCATGAAGAGGCATAAAACGGTGGGTCCGAGTATGGCCGTCCCGAAATGGGGAGTTAGAAGTTATACCTTACACGTCCGTGTGTTGAAATGACGCCATTCCAAAATTCCCGCTACCTGCAAAATGAAAAGAGAACTCAAGTGCAGATAGATACAATAATTTGGAAAACAAACACTAAAATAACAGGGAAAGAGAACGTACCATTTGTGCGGGGATAGAAACTTACCTCCAACAGCGCTCCGAACCTGCGAAAAAGTCATTTTAAAAGCGAATGTAACGATATATATATATATATATATATATGAAAGTGGGCCCATTTTCCTATTCATTTGCGCGAGTCGATTTGATAGATTTTGAGCTCTGGGACCCACGGTGACGGTTTCTTGCGCGAATAGAGTCGAAACGTCTGGAGTGAGATAGCGATCATGCCCCCACGTGCGGAACGCCACCCCGCGAGATCACAGGTTGGTTTTCTTTAATTTTGCATTTTTCCCCCTTCAAATTTGAAATGGCAAATTCTTTGCAATGGGGGGGGTATTTTTGAAAATGCTAGGTTCAAAAGGTCCACCTAGGGGGGGCGCCTACTGGGTAGGCTTTGTTTTTAGCCAAAATGGTCAATTTTTGCATTTTTTGGGCTTTTTAGGTTTAAAAACCCGCGCGGGTTTCAGACGCGACCGCCGCCCTGGCCAGGGCGGCGGTTACATGACCGCCGCCCTGTTCAGGGCGGCGGTTACACGACCGCCTCCCTTAAGGCGGCGGTTACAAAACCGCCCCTCTGCTCAGGGCGGCGGTTTTGCACAGAAAGCAAAAGGGACTTGCTTTTGAGTTTGTTCTTGTATTTTTATCACTTCTGTACGTTTTTATGACTCCCTCGGCATTGATTAGATACTAACTTGCTCTGTTTTGTGTGTTTTTGGGTGTATGCAGGCGAGGGAGGAGTACATTAGATGGAGTCGAGAGAGGGAGTGTGATTGGTTGCCCGGGGTGTTGGATGCCCTTTCTCAGGATGAGGAGGATACATTACAGAGGGCGGCATATTACGTATATCGTGCGTGCCCCATGTCACGCCATCTAGTCACATCCTTTATGACTTATTTTCTTATTGGGATGCAAATCGGAACACTTTCCATCGCTGGGGTCGCGGTGAGTGGACGATTACTTTGGAGGATGTTTACCGTATCCTGGGGGTCCCGATCATCGGGAGGAGGCTCACACTGGAGACAGCTGGGTCCAGAGCACAGATTGCACAGTGGGCAGGCTACATGGGGGATGCAGCTATCTCCACGGGGCCGAAGAAGGGAGTGAGAGTCAGATCCATTCCTTCTTTGCCCATCCCCATATTTCGACAGGCTATCATGGGGATCCTTGCCTCGAGACTGATCGGGGACAAGGGAGGGGATACCTTATTATACTGCTGGGCCCCCATCATTGCACAGATAGAGGGGCATGGTCGGATATACGCCTGGGGCGCAGATATTTTGGGGACCACTTATCACGACTTATACAGGGTGGTCCGTTTACAGGGACAGTCTTTGAGCCACCCTACTCTAGTTATGAGTTGGGTGTATGAGCGCTTCATTCCCTATGGCAGAGGCGTGGAGGTGGCAGATCCCGGGGCTGTGAGGGCAGCCAGATGGTCAGACATGTCGGTGCTTAGAGCACCTCACCAGCCAGTAGCTTCCCTCACCACAGCAGATATGGAGGCCACACCGTACCAGCTCATGGCCGGCATTTGGGGAGAGGAGGCTCTCACATTGATCTCTTGCTCCACCACAGGGCAGCTTATTGACCGTGTGGGACGGGTGGAGGTACATCCTTTCGGCAGGGTTCCTCAGCAGTTCGGCCTCCCATATGTGGGCATGCTTCCTCCAGTGGCACCAGTCTATAGATCAGTCCGGGAGGCTAGAGGGGGGCCTAGAGGCCGTGGTTGGACAGTGGTCACTCCTGGTATTCCTATTGCAGCCAGGGGGATTGTTCGGGCCAGAGGGAGAGCTGGTGCGCCTCGGGCACCTTTACTTCAGATTACTGCGGGTCCTGCTCATAGTAGCGATGACCCTATAGATATTGACTCCGATTCTGAGGAGTCCACAGAGGGAGGGTCAGAGGAGCAGACGGATGACAGCGATCCTGAGTGGCATGACACTCAGGATATTATGCAGGCAGAGAGGGAGGAGCAGAGTGCAGAGAGAGAGACTCTAGTTTCAGAGGAGCCACTCTCTCAGGGCCGTGGTGGAGAGGACGAGTCCGTTGCGGGACGTCATGTTGCCCCTACTACAGGAGCAGCCCCTCAGTCGGCAGCGGCATCTGCAGTGGGCGCTGGCCCTAGTGACCCATCTTGGAGGCCCGGTGACCCGAGTAAGTCATCCTTTCATCTTTTCAATGTTTGTCTAATTTAGGATTTTTAATTGCTATCTCTCCTTATGTTTTGATATTGTATCTTTTAGTCTCTTGCCTAGCTTCTAATTCGTTTTTCTTCTTTGTTTTGCGAGAGCTGTTGTGAGTGGTGGGATCTAATCCGTAGGGTATGCACTGATTCTCTGATGATCCCTATGGATAAGACCCGTGCGGAGCTATCTGTAGATGCCGGGGAGCCTTCAGCAGCCGGTAGGCATACTGACGTCTTCGCTCCTGTTTGGCATGTGGCCAGGATGGTGTCGACCCTCCGTACAGAGTTGGCAGGCTATAGGACAGCCGAGCGTCTTATGAGGAGCCATTCTCGTGGCGAGACCGCGGCTGCTCCTCGAGACCCTGAGCCCTCCGTGCATTCAGAGCGCCGGCGTAGCCGGAGTCCTAGGCGAGGGCGCGCACCCTCGGAGGGGTCGCGTAGGGGTTGAGAGGCGACTTGGCCCTTGTATATTTTGTATCATGGATTCTTTTGTATATCACGGGCTCTTTGAGCGTTTTGACCATGCCTAGAGCATGATGGCATTGTATATAAACATTGATTATTTATATATATGCATTGATTTTAGATCAAAAGCTTGTCACTCACGTTTGTCCTTTCTATTTCCAACTGCTTTGTGTATACTACGATGTATGTTTTATATGCTTTCTAGAATGTATGCAATGGAGAACAGATGATGCAAATGCTTGCTTTCTTTTTGTGTTTCATGATGCTGATACATGATATTGTAGATATATTGTGATCTTAAATCTTAGCTTCTGTGAGCAATTTGGATACCTCATGTTTGTTTTGGCAAAGTGATGAAAATAACCAGTATGATGAACAGATTAACTTGCCCCACTCCTAACTCCACGCAACTAGTAGGATGCGAGGGCTCATCACCAAGAGCCAAGAAGGGCGCAAGTGTATGAAATATGGTGAAACAATAGTGATGAAAGACAGACGAAGCTTTGGTGGAACCAAATTGAAAACTACAAGCTTACTCCACCCGAATGACTTCATAGTTTTGGGTGCAACTTGCTTTGTGGTTTATCCAGACTTAGACCCGTAGATGGCCACATAGTAGACAAAATCTGGTTTTAGGATTTTTAACTCTCTTGGAATTTTGAGCATCGATTCATTCATTTTTGACTCAAAGTTTGAATAGTTTTTTTATGACCTTTTAATGTTTGCATTGTCACAGAGGACCCCTACACCTTGCCCCATGCTACCTAGTAAGAAGCATGGGTTTATCGCCGTGGGCAAGGCATAGGTGAGTAAGGGCATTTCCATCCTTTCCCAACCCTACGTCACTAGTAAGAGACGCAAGCTCATCACCGAAGGTTGGTAGGGCAAGGAAATGTGTAAAAATAAAATTTTCTGTTTAATCACTTTTTGACTTGTCTTTTTGAGTAAAATGTCAGTATATGCTTGTTTCCAAAGAGATGTATATATGGGATAGATGTGACACCATGAAGCTTAGAAGCAGGACCATAGGCAAGACACCAATCCTAAGAAGAAATCAAAGCGAGAACAAACTTGCAGATCTTGGTATGGTTACCGTTAAGACTTCGTCATGTTTGATTTTATTTGATAAAAGATTCTGAAGTGATTGATGATATCGCGAAAATGGAGAGATATGATTAGAAAGTTTTGTGCCAACAACATCATGAGTTTGTAATGAATTACTTTGAGAATAGATTCCTTGATCACAATTTGTGTAAGAACAAGTGGACAAAATGATCTAAATCTATATGAAGATGCAATGTAGATAGTTATATAGGTAGTGCTAGCTGCTTATGCGTAGAAACGCTTGAGGTGGAGGGAATTGACTGTTTCGCCAAATTCCTCACCTTCTAGCGTGCATAAGAGGTATGCACCATTTCCATAGTCCTTCGTGACTCGGTATGGGCCCAACCATTTGGGCCGGAATTTCCTTCCTTCAGCCGGTCTTCTTATCGATCCGGCTGTCTAGTCTTAGAACTAGATCACCTTCGTATATATCGCGTTCATAAACCTTCTTGTTATACTGCCGGCACATTCGGTCAGCATAAGCTCTATGCCGCTGCTCAGCATCTAACCTAGTTTCATCTAGGCTTTCTAGTTGGGAGAGACGTGCTTCTCTATAAGCGTCTTCATCCGAGAATCCTTGTAGTGAAATGCGGAGCGGGTATTTCGACCTCAAGCGGGAGAAGCTGTACGCCCCAAATACTAGCGAGAAAGGAGTTGCTCTGTTGGTGTTCTTATTGAGGTTCGGTGGGCCCACAAGGCCGGATATAACTTCAAATGCCAATCTCGCTTGTTTTCTTTCACCATTTTAAGGAGAATGGCTTTAGTTTTTTTTATTGCTTGACTGCCCATTGGCTTGGGGATAATACAAGGAAGCCGTATGATGGCTTATTTTGAATTTACTGCACAATTCATGAACTTCTTCATTCTTGAAAGAAGTTCCATTATCGGAGATAATGATTTGCGGGATACCGTATCTGCAAATGATTTGATTCAGAATGAACTTAGCGATCACCGAACCAGGTACGGTAGTAAGAGGCATGGCCTCCACCCATTTGGTAAAATATTCAGTGGCCGTAATTATAAAATTGTGGCCGTCTGTGGATGAGGGAGAGAATTTCCCTATTAAGTCTAGGCCCCATGTAGAAAAGGGCCATGGAGTAGCGATTGGTTGTAGAGCTTGTGCTGGCATGTGGATCTCGTGGGAGAATTCCTGGCACTTATGACACCTGCGTGCAAACTCTATCGCGTCATGTTCTAGAGTGGGCCAGAAATAGCCCATTCGATGTATTTTTCGAGCAGTGGCATGGCCACCGAAGTGGCCTCCACATATACCGCTGTGGGATTCATGGAGAATCCTCTTGGACTCTTCTGTGTCGACACACCTTAAGAGCATTCCATCGAATGCTTTTCGATAGAGCACCTGCTCTATAATGACATATTTGGCTACGATTATGCGTAATCGCCTTCTTTGTTGCGGTGTCACTGCATCCGGGTACGTATGGTCCATGATATAATTAATGATATCAGTGTACCAAGGGCACTCAGAAATAGCAGGTCGAGTTTCGATGTAGTATACGCATTCATCTGGAAAATCCAAATCTACTAGATCGCCTCCGTCTAATGGGTTGTCAGCTAACCAATCCGCGATGATTTGTCCTTTAACTGACTTCTGATTTACAAATGTTAATTCGAACTCTCCCATTAAGGTTATAAAACGTCCAGCCTTTTTGGATAAGGAACCTTGTGTGAGAAAAGTCCATAAATGGTCCGTCTTTACCATGACCTTTGTTTCTTGATTCGAGCATGTAATGTCTTAGGCGTTTAGTAGCAAAGACTATGGCAAGACATTCTCGCTCTGCTTGTGTATAGCATGTTTCATAGTCGAGCGGTGTGGCTAATGAAATAAATTGCACGTTCTTTCTTGTCATCGTCTTCTTGGGCAACATACATACAAGCCAGCGAGACATGGTAGCCGTGAGTATAGAATTAACGGGTGATCTAGCTTAGGTGGCATTAGCGTAGGTGGTGACAAAGAAAGCGTTTAAGCTGCGTTGAAAGCTTCGTTGCGAGTCTTGATCAATCAATCTTTATAGTCTTTCTTGAGTAAATTGTTGATTGGATGAATAGCGAAGCTTAAGTCAGGGATGAATCTCGGATTGCACCCGACTTCGAGAAATGATCGATTCCAAATTCACTCAAAGGTGGGACCATTTCGAGACAGCCAATTTTGGTTGGATCAACGTCGATCCCTCGTGACGATATGATGTAACCTAGGAGCTTTCCTCCTGTTACACCAAAGACGCATTTCTCTGGGTTTAGCGTGACTCCGTATTCTATTAGGCGTGAAAGAATGATGCGGAGTACTTCGGGATGGTCATAGCGCTTTTGGCCTTAGCCAATAAGTCATCTACGTAAGATTCCATGATTTTATGAATTAGATCGTGAAATATGTATGTCATGGCCATTTGGTGCATGTATGCACGTAGCACCGGCGTTCTTAAGACCGAATGGCATAACAAGCGTAGCAATAGGTTCCCCAAGGAGTTATAAATGTGGTTTTAGCTTGATCTTGCTCGGATATTCTGATTTGATTGTATCCGAGAATCCATCCATGAGAGACAAAAGTTCAAAACCAGCTTTTGCATCAACAATAATGTCTATGGATGGTAATGGGAAATCGTCTTTAGGACACGCTTTGTTGATGTCTCGGAAATCTATGCAAATGCGTATCTTTCCATTCTTCTTGAGAAGCGAGAGCGATATTAGATACCCATTGGGAGTAGTCAGTGGCTTGATAAATCCTACGAAGGAGTTTTATTACTTCCTCTTTTACCATGAGAGCTACTTTGGGTTTCATGGGCCTTGATTTTGTTTAATTGGCTTTGCATCCGATCTAGTGCGAGGTTGTGTACATGATGTGGGGTGCGACTCCGTCATCTCCTTGTAATTAAATGCAAACGCCTTGATGTTCTTTGAGAACACGAGTATGTATTTCCACTTCTTACGGTGTCGGCGAAGAACCTAGTTTCAATATTCTTGGTTCATCTTTTGTCCCAATGTTGACATCGATTGTTTCTTCGATTAAAGAGGCGTTACCCTCTTCGAACTCAGGTGGTGCTGGAGGTAAATCTAAATCATCCCCATTTTCTATTGCGTATATGTTAGGTTCCCTTTGTGACGGAAGATCCGTTACGGGATTTCCGAAGTAGGAGGACGAATGTGGGATCAGGGATAAATCTAGCATGTGATAGGAGAGATGTAATGCTGCATAGGCATTTAAATAATCCAAAGTAGCCGCATCATTTCCAACATGGTCTAGGACGGTAGATTCACTTCCGCTTAAAAGAGGATTTGTCATTGTTTTTATTAATGGCTCGTCACGAATGGATATTGTGAAGTGAGTATCTTCTAGCTCATTGCTTGGAGTAAAACGTGATGCCGAGGTTGCTATTGAATCGGCGAGAAGATTTTTCTCTCGCGGGATCGCTTCAATGGATATGAAGTTAAATGCCTTGCTTAAATCTAATACAACGTTTTTGTAGAGTTGTAAATGTTCGGCTTTAGTTTCATATACTTCAGAAACTTGGTTTGTTACTAATTGCGAGTCTCCCAAGACTCTGATGTTATTAATACCAATTCTTCTGGCTAAGGTGAGGCCAAGGAGGAGGGCTTCGTACTCAGCGCCATTGTTTGTGCATTCAAAGTTTAACTTAAATGAGAATGGGAGGACCTTCTCCTCGGGCGAAGTAAGAATTATACCTGCCCCCGCTCCATAACGACATTTAGCTCCATCGAAATGGAGAGTCCAATACTTAGCCGGGAGTGTAGATGTTGGGGCATCTGCCGCGTTTGCACACTCTACTTCTATCATACAGAGATCCTCTGCCGGTAAGGAACCAACACCTAGGGAAAATCCTATGCCTACTGAATCGAATGGTAAGAACATTGGTGAATCTTGTTCTATCAATTCAACGATTTTCATGCATGTAGTCCCTAATGATCTTGTTTCTTTAGTTTTACCTTTAGGGGTTGGAGTTGTTTTGGCTATCTTTGGTAGTTTCAAGATCCGTTGTAGGTATCAACTTTTCCTCGGCTTTGGGTCGGAGGGTTTATTAAGTTGGTTTGTTGGCGGCTCAAATTGCAGAGTGCACCCTGGTCTTTTCTTTAAATCAGCTAGGTGCAAATCGAAAGGTTTTGGATCGCCTTTGGCTACAAATACCTTTCCCAGATGCAAGAATCTTACTTCTTGAAATAGCGTGGAAGGGATTGCCTTCATTCGATGTATCCAAGGTCGGCCGAGGATCATATTATAGTTAGTTTCCCGATCTATAATATAAAATTCAGTCAAGATGGTTTTGGGCCCTAAGGTGGTAGCAGTATTATAGTTCCTATCGAAGTGGCTTTAAGGCTATCATAGCCTCTCAAGGTATTTCGTGTAGTGGAACAGTTTGTTTCTCCATATCCAAGTTTTTGGAGGAAAGAGAAAGGGACTATGTTAACTGCAGCCCCATCGTCAACCATTGCCCGTTTTACATAGTTATTATAAACCCACACTTGCAAGTGTAAGGCTGGGTCACCTCGGCGTGCGATCTCAGCATCTGTGGGCATTTTACTTATTTCGAAGATGAATTCGACATCCTTGTCCGGCTGCCCCGGAGGGTGGATATCAAAATCTACGTGATTTACTTGTGTTTCGGGAGGTGGAGTGATGTTAATTAGATGGCCTAGACCTAATGCTTCTAAAAGAGCAGCTCTGTGAGGGGGAGAGTTCTTTAGTAAGTCCAAAAATGAAATGTGTGAGAAGGTCTTTGTTAGGTCACTAATTAAATCATACGCACCGATGGGTTTTTCAACTATTCTTGACTCTATCTGCGCCGATAGATGACTTGGGCTTGGTTGAGAGAAATACTCTTGTGTTCTCGTTATAGCTTCGATAGGTAGTTCGGCGTCTAATTCTACCAAAGCCCGACTATCTTAGGTCTCGGTTGAGCTCCCAAGCGTGGCGCGGTGTGGATTTAATGAAGTCGAGGCTTCATGGTCATTGTTTCCGTCTTTGCACCTTTGTTTGTTCGGTTGGATTCGACCTATTCTTTGTCATGATTTGGGAGCGGATCATTAAAGATCTTGAGGGGAGCATTTTGAGGAGAAAGCGCCCTGTGAGAGTATTTGGTGATGATGAGGCGGGATGCGCAAAAACAAGTCTGTGAAGAAGCTGTCTTTGTTCTTACGGAAAAGCGTTGCATAAATTTATTGTAGTCACGGCACGTTAGTGTCGTGACCATGAATTTATGGAAACCACAATAAGAATTGGGATTATAATTCTTGTTTTGTTGGTTTGGTGTGTATTGTGGCCTAAAATTCGATCAAGCTAGCTGTTGCTATTAGGACCAAAGTTTTGGAATTGTTGTTTTTGGTTTTGACTTTGGTTTTGGTAACCAAATGAGTTTTGGCTTGGCCCTTGTATGGGATTTCGCCGTTGTTGTTGTTGTTGTTGTGGATGGTTAAAATCCACTGTATTGACCGTTGGGGTAAAGTTGTTGTTTCGCTGGTTGTTTGTTTGTGACGGAGTATTAACAACATTTACCCTCTTGGGCTGGTCGGTTACCCCATCCGTTGTTACCCCACGATTTTTGTTAAGGATTTTGGGTCCTTGATTGACGTTTGTGGTAGTTGTAGTATTTTGAGTGGAGGTGATTAACCTCCCGTTTGCTCCATACGTCTTACGACCACTATCTATTGCTGCCTGGTCTATTCGTAGAGCGCTCTCAAGTACTTCATCATAAGTCCTCAGTGGGAACTTCTGGACTTCTTCCTTCACTTCTCTGCTGAGAGAATGAAGGAATAAATCGCATAGTTCCATCTGATCCATGTTTGGAGCACTGGCGATGAATAAAGAAGCTGTACGCCACCTCTGGATGAAATGAGCGCAAGATTCATTGTGTTCTTGTTTGATATGCAAGAATTCCCTGATTCCTGTTCTCAGTAGTTTGTTCATGTCGAAGGCTTTGATGAACTCTGACACGAGTTGTTTAAATGAATGTATGGAAGCCTCAGGTATTCTATAATACCAATCGAGAGCAATGCCCTCCAGTGTTTTGGGAATATTTTAGCAACAACCCCATCCCAAGGGAGTAATTCTCGTATGGCTGTAGCGTAAGCTTTGATATGTGCGTTTGGATCTCCTTCACCCTTGAACTTGGGCAAATCAGGGAGAGGTCTTGGAAGCATGACGCTTCGTATGGTGAAATCTAAGGGTTCCTTTAGATATTCTGAATACGTCCCTATCGCATAGCTTTCGACCATTGATGGTGTTTCTTTGAGGAGTGGTGGTGGGATAGGTTGTTGATACGGTGCGTGTACGTACGCGTTGGCAGGGGCATAGGGAGGTCCCTGCGTTTGAGCAAACATGCCGGGAGAGGAGAACATATCTCCTTGTGGTGATTTAGAGTACATGTTTAAATAGGACGGGGTATTGTCGAGGAATGGATTGTTTGACACTAGACCGGGAGGAGTAGTGTTAGAGATGATAGGCCTTGTTGGCGTTTCTTTGTGGATATTGAGGAGGCATGCCTAACGTGCCTACTCATGTGAGAGATCTACTTGGCCAGAGTGGTATGGAGGATTGGAACTTCCTGTTTGTATGAACGGAGAATTTTGATTTGCTTGAGCAAGTTCTAACCCTCTCACTCTTTCTACTAACGTTGAAATGACTTCATTTGGTGAAGCCACGGTACTTTACTGGCGGCGTTTGTTGTATACCTTGGTGTTGTATAGGCATGTGATATCTGTCATGAACCGATTGCTATCTTTCCAAGTTTCTCCAAGAATATATTTCTGGTAGAGGTATTTTCTTGAAAAGAGGTTTCGGGTTGTATTTGTAAACCTCCTATAGGTGGGTACATTCCCAGGAGTGTTGTTCACTCCTAGGATAACGTGTTATTTGTCCATCATCTAAGACCAAGTATGGATCGATTGCCTACCAATTTGTGGTCGAGTAACATTTGAGGAGATGAACCAGATTCTCTGTAAAGCGTCATATTGTTGGAACACGAAGGTTCTGTTTGTTGGGTTCGAGGGGTTGATCTAACTCCTCGGTTTGAAAAGAGCGAACTATATCTCGATTCTTGGGGTTTGTGTTGACAAGTTGATTAGTTGAATAGTTGTGCCCCATGCGAGAGCGAGGGTGATGATTCCCTATTACATTTGGGCGTAGTATGCCTCAAGACCCGGGGAGGAGTGCGCCATATGCGTCGAATCCCGACATATTCGGGGGTATATGAATACCCGCAGAATAATGGGAAGGAGCGAAGGTGGATGAGAGAAGATGAAACTTCTCAAAGAGAAGGTGAAACAGTTGTTTGTTTCACGTCGGGTTCACCAATTTTGTACGCCGGAAAAGCGACAGGCGAGCGTGAGAATCTACAAGTGACTCTTCCGCGTACCCGACCTCCCGAGGTCGTGCCGAGACAGCCGGTGGGGATGGAATATGCAGACAAACTAGTTAGGCAGTCTAATGTCTTCGACACGCACTAGTGGAATTTGTGAATCTAAGGCAAAGAAGGCCCTTCTAACTTGGACTGGTGTGATAGATCGATCAGTGAGGATGACTGCTCGAAGGCTCCAATCAATATCGAGCTCTGGCGTGATTCGATCTATGGGTTGTGGAATGCGTGGGAAATGACCCGGGATTGTTTCGTGTATTTCTCCTGATAAGGTCATATAGTGGATGATGAATACAATCGATTCTATGGACGATTTTCTGGCCTAGTCCAGAATTCCCTAGCTTCGTTAGCCACTATATCTAGTAAGGACAGTTGTTCGATGATGATAGGTGGAAGTGGGGTGGTGAAATACTAGTGTGCGTAGGCGGTGTCTATATCTAAGCCGACTTGTGGATTCGTTGGGTGTGGGATCGTGGATCACAACCGTAGACTCTTGGTTGTTGCGGTCTGTTATGGTCATACGCGAGATCAAGTTCTAATCCCTAGTATCCGAGTAATCGTAGGCCTTTCAAACTTCATGTTTAGAACCAATAGTTGTGCGATCTTCTCGAGAATACCTTACGGGGTTCTCGCGACTTGGATTCTTAAGTGGTATCTATATCTAAGAGGGTGTCTCCAGCGTCATTTGTGGAACTAAAGGATCACACCCGAATGTTTGTTCTCTTTGAGCCCCTCTACGGTCATGTGGATATTTTTTCTAGAGTAATCGTAGTTTGGTGACTTGACCAAAACGCATGTGCTTGGTCGTCTTCTATGTTTAATCCTCTTAGCGTGGCTGATCGGTTGTAAATCGTGGTTGTTCGGAATACTTGTATCACGAGATTTTGGTCTATGTCAACTATTGCTTGTGACTAGGTTTGGTTGAGGCACGATTGGCTCAAATATATATTCCCACAGGCTCTTGAGGTCCGTGATTGTCATACGAAACAAAATGCAATCTAAGCGTAATGAAACAAATTCTAACTAAGTGAAATACATATAACTATTACTTTATTTTTCTATGAAATATTCTAACAATTCTAAGAAAAACAAACTATTTTAAGCGTATCTAGAAATAATAACTAAACAATAATTTAAAAGCAGACAAGATAATAGAGTGTGGTTATTTGCTGTGTGATTTGTAGAATTATTCTAAATAAAATAGTTTGTCTAATCTACCTGCAAGATTCTCGATCCTACCTCAGAAGTGAGGAGTGAATCATAGTTTCTCAGAAACTATCAATCCCCACAACTTCCTGGCAATATCGAGAATAGAATGAAATGAAATAAAGCGATTTAACTACTCTATTTGATATGAATCTGACTAGAACTTTGAAATTTAAAACCTGGACTCCAGCCAGAGCGGTGGCGAATCCGATGGTGTATGTGATCTCGTCCCCTCAGTATGATCTTCTCGTTCTTTCGTGTTCACTTGGATCCAGAAAAGCGTGTAATGCTAGCACCGATAGGAGTAGATTTTGGGATAAGGACAGCTCAGAATGCAGACCGAGAATGCGAGTAGGAGAGGGATAGCGCAAGAGTACAGAGCTTGGCTTATGGGATTCCTAGGGGGATTTTACTGCGAGTCATGCAACGTGAAGCGACCAGAACCTTCAACTATCCTATACGAAGAGCAAAACCTGCAACTTTAATGGCTTAGAAGCTATCCTGTTCCAATGGTTTAGATAAAACAACAACGCCTTGTTTGCACTGAAGTTGGATATGTGGCTTATCAACAATTTGAATAAAAACTAACCGGGCAAATAATGAATTAAACTAAGAACTCAAGACAACGAAAGTAAATCTACAACAAAGAGAAATTCGAGAGGCAAGCTTCTAAGCTGGATTGGATGAAAAATGGCAATGCCTTTTTGCACAAGATGGGTTTGTGGCTTACCAACGGTTGAGCAATTTAACAAAAGATGCAAGTGAATTCAAGCTATGGCTTCTAAACAAGCTAACTAACTAAAGCACTAAAATGAGGAATGAGAGCAAAGATCAAACTTCCAAATCCAGCCAAGCTTCGGACAAAAACTCCAGACCAAATTCTTCACCAAAATCTTCACCAAAATCAGACCATTTGCATGTACACAAACCATGCATTTATAGGAATTCAAGCATCCAAGAACCAAAACCAAATTGAACTCCTAAACAATAAACAAAGGAAAAACACTGTTCCAGGGGACCAAAAACATTAATGCATGCTCAAGTCGGCAAGGAAAAGCTGGTGAAACGTGATATTTCACACGAGTCGCGTCAAAAGAGCATTCTGGAAAACGCGCACAGGACCGCCGCTCTGAGCAGGGCGGCGGTTACAGGACCGCCGCCCTGTTCAGGGTGGCGGTCACGAGACCGCCGCCGCCTGCGGCGGCGGTTTAAATCCTCGAAGGTCAAGAGGCCAAGGAAAGAGGAAAAAGGGTAAAACAAAGGGCGGGGGCTAAGTGGGGCATGCGGGATGTTAACGCATACTCCGAGGGCTTTTCCGGATCCCGAACACCTTGCGAGGAGACCTGTATCATCATTGGGGCACTTGTTACACTGTTCTGGCGGTACAGTACCTTACAATTTTGGGTACGTACATTCACAAATTGAGAAAATTCTATAGGAGAGATGTTGCAGTGAACTAGAAAAAATTACTATGACCATGTGTTATGCTCTCGTCGTACAATCCGAAGCCTAGAAATGCTCCGAAGACCCTAAAAACGAAATATACCAAATGCTATCGACAATTACTAAAAATAGATTTCAGGGACTTGAAAAGTAAAATTTAAGGAATCCTACTCTAATTGACGATATGGATCATTTTTTCTCTAAATACCCATACAAATCATTTATTACTAATAATATATTTCAGTACTTTTTAAAAACATACTTATACAAACCCTTCTTTGAATATTGGTACAAGTTATTCTTGCCTTGAGGGCTCATCTGAATAATCTAATCCCCAAATAACCAAATTTGGTGAAAGTGAAGGGGTGATCAATGCATTGCACCCCTTCAAATGTTTTCACACTCGGACATCTTGTGAATGAACCTTGATTATAATTGATATGATGAAGGCGTTAATTGTAAATCCATCAATGTTAACTTCTTGCAGGAAAATAATTTCCCTTTGATCAAATAGTTAGCATGTATTCCTGACAACATACTTTCATGTTGTGCTAGTTAGACATCCTATACAACGAGTTCACAATTATGGAATGACTTTTTTTGCATGTAGGCCTCCTCCTCCCCATCTACTAAGATTAAAAATTTGTTAGCAAGATATAGATGATAGTTACTTTTCCTAAGATCATTGATTGTAAATACAAGTGATATTTTGTCTCACACATATTTATTATTTTATGTCACTTATTGATAATAGTGGTTTATCCATCAAAGGATGTTTTAGCATTTTTCGTACCTCGGGGAGGTTTTGGGCGGTGGAGTGAGCCTCACATTGTTCATTAAAAGGAACTCTCATATTTTTTGAGTCATGGCTTGATAACAAAATTATGAATTTGGCAAGTTAATGTATAACATATGATGTGTGAGCCTTTTGTCACCAATTTGAATGTCAATAGGCTTCTTCGAGTCCTTGGATAGGTCTACTTCCATACAAACCTAATTTTGCAATCTTGCTGAATAAAACTTGAGTTTCTCTAACCCTATAAAATGATTAAAAGGTTTGATCAATAGTGTACAAAGTTCAAGAATGGATATGAAAGGCCGGGAACTCTACCCAAACAAGGATGTTGAGTTTAGCTTGCACGGTGGCCACAAAACATCGTGTTTGATGTGAGAACACCACATCCGTGTTTTGGATAAACCAAGGGCCATGGGCTACAATAGCTCTACAATGATCAACATTCTTATACCTAAACAAGAAGAAATCCTAAATCATAATATATATATATATATATATATATATATATATATATATGTATATATATATATATATATGTATGTATGTATGTATGTATGTATATATACTGTATATATTACATACATACATATATACTAATACATATATATATATATATATATATATATATATATATATATATACATATATACATACATATTACATATACATGCATACATACATACATACATGTATGTATGTATGTATGTATGTATGTATGTATGCATGTATGCATACATATGACATGTATGTATGTATGTACACACACACACATACTAGATACACAGAAGAAACATTATAACCATTGCATCATTTTTAGATCCATCTAGAAGATTAAAGGATGTGACATGGATTATCATTTCCAAATAATCTCTAAGCACACATGGCACAATAGTTACCAAGGTTTTCACCATTAGAAGTTCCACCAACATCGAGTTTTAATAATTGTGGTTTATGAGTGATCAATCTGGGATTAAGTTTTCTAACATCCTTACTTATCGAAAGTGACATGCTTAACACAAAATAAATAATGATGATCAATTGAATTTTAATATGAAAATAAAAAATATTGTTATATTTTATCTAATATTATAATGTTTTCTTTAGTGTTCTTTTATTCCTGTTCTATACAAGTCGGCCTTGCCTAAATGAGTTTTTGGCGCCATAAGGGGAATTTAAAAAGGAGAAGAGAGATCATTTGCACACTAGCTTGGCGTATTTTCTCTATATTTGGCAAAGAGACATTTGTTGCTCCTTAGTCATCACTTGGGCACCCCAAAAACCCTGTGTGAGGCCTTCTTTCACAAGGAGAAAAACCCTTTTGGCTTGGGTGAAGGACAAAAACCCTTCATCACCATTTGGCATTGAAGAAGGAAGTTGATTTGAAGATCTTTTTGGCATTTCCAGCTGTTATACTATTTTTCTAGGGTGGAGCGACCTACCTAGGGTAGGGTTTGAAGACATTGGCAAGGAATTTGATAAATCTGGTTTTGTAATCTGATTTTCCATATTTTAAAGGTCCGGAATCTTGAGTTGCATGATTTTTGGAGACTTCTATATCTATATTTCATAATTAATTTGTGGCTGCAATTTCCAGTGTGTATTTCATTTCCAGCAGTGTGTTTTCAGTGTTTGTTGGTTATATTGGCTTCTAAAAATTCCAAATATCATATATAAAATATTGGCGAGTTGTGTGGTGTTGTTTTGTGGTGTTTTTGGCATCTTTTTGGGAAAGAATAAGTCGCTGGTTTTTGTGTATATCCATCTGCTGCAATTTTCAGTTTCAGATCTGCATATGAATATTTAATAAAAACCCTCAAAAGGGTTATTACAGTGGTATCAAAGCATGGATTCTCAAAGGCCTAGGGTCTCAATGAACGGATGGATGAAGAGCCTAGGGTTTGAAAGTCAACAAGGTGGTAACTCTCTTTGAGGAATATCAAGCTCTTCCGGAGAAGATCCGTGGTGCCCTAACATTTTCAGAGTTCATAAATTTGGAAACAGAAAGAGTGGGAATTGGCACAAAACATAAGGCCGAACCCCATCAAAAGACCTTGGCAAAAAGGTCTCATCCATTGAGGGAAGAAAACCCTCCAGTGTGACGAAGCAAGTTGAAGAGCATGTAGCGGATCAGCTACAAGATGAAGGAAGCATGATAAAAATCGAAGAGGCAACTTCTGTTTATAGCCACCCTTCCAAGGTGACAAAAGGGAAAGAACCCTTGCAGCAATTTGGGGTGAAGGATCAGCCTTTGGGAGCCCTAAAAGCACCCACCGCCATTGCCAAAGGTGAACCTTTGACTGATTTTCCTTTCCGCCCTATGAGAGCTCAAGAGGATGGAGAAAATGCGAAGCAAAGACCAAGGAAGATGGAAGGTAAGGAACCTTTTTTGTTAATAATATTCCTTTGATTTCTAATGGTTGCATGTGGGAAAATATTAAAGGAACTTGGGAGCATGAGCCAAGAATTAAAAAGAGAAAATCAGACCTGCACTTAGAAGGAGAAAAAGAAGCCAAACTTCATCTTTGTGAAAGGAAATTGGTGGATGAAACTAAACCTTCCGAGGGAATGTTTCTAACGGCAGTCATAGAGAGAAGCAAAGCTATAGAAGGTGTTTCATTAATTGGGGCCAAGACTGATTTTCAAATCAGCAACATGGTAGGATCTTTGAGAGGGGTATCAAGGGAAATTGATCCTCCAAAATTGCAAGAAACCAACAAGCAGCCTGCTGATATCAAGGTTACAGTCCAGCGAGAATCGCAAAGGGCCTATGAGGACAACATTATGAAGAAGCAAATCCATGGAAATAAGGTACCTTTAGCATATTTTCTAAGTGCTGGTTCTAACTCAGAATTTCTGAGTCCTACGAAGGTCACGGGCAGCCCATGGCACAAAAGAATCCCAAATTCATTTCCTATCAGTATGTCAGTTCAGGTATGTTGCATCCATACACAACTGGTTGAGAAGGGTAACTATGTTTTAGTCTCATTGCTCTTTCCCATGTCGCTGCCATGTGTATGTTCTTATGATCAGCATGTTTCAAGAAATAGGGAGATAGGAAGTATCTCTTGTGATAACGAATGTATGGATGGTTGGGTTCAACCCCAATATTGTTTCCGCATAGGTGTTGTTGTAAATTCTGGAAAAGGTCTCATTTTAAAATCAATGTTGTTGGTGACCTCATCCTTGTATGTTTGGGTACAAAGGTGGAATCAAACTTTATCATGGGAAGCTCAAATAATTCCAAGAGGATCAAGGAAAGGAGGCATTATGCACATGGAATAGGAATTGTCTTCGTGGCAAGGCCTACGGTTTATTTGGGAAGGTAACAACTTTCTTTTTCATATGGTCTATGAGCTAGCTGATGCACATGTTTTTAAAGGGAAAGTATGGAATCAAAGGGGCTTGGATAGTGAAGAAGTCACCTTCAAAATGGATGCATGGGAAATAGAGAAATTGTTGCACAAATATTGTGATAAAAGAGTTGTTATACATTGTTGGATTACAATCCTCAACAACCTTGGTCCCTACTACGTGCCTTTCGAAGTGACAAAGACAGGTCGGGACATGAGAAGAATGCCTCTTCCATCTTGGGCCACGAACAAGGTAATTTCAGCTGTTGCATTGTGGTTTTTGCCCTTGTCATTTTAGAGCTAAGGAAGGAAGGTATTATTACAGCTGTGATGTAATTCTCTTTCCAATTCCTAAGGATGGGTTGTATATGTTTTCATTGAGAAACAATTCTAAAGAAGTAAATAGGGGTGTGGGCATGCATTGCTTGTATAAAGAGTTGAATTTTGAATGGAAAGAAGGAAATAATGCTAGGCAGATTTTAATTTTCACACCCTTAAATCTGGTTAGAGGAAATCAGATTTACTATTGTGATAAGTTGCACAAATCAGAATGGAGACTCATGATAGGGTTGGTAGAAGAGCTGACCAAACCCTTAAAGAGTTTAGTGAGGGCGTTAGACTCATCTTCCTTGCAAGAAACAATCAAGAAGTCATGGGATCTAGAAAGTGCAACTCCTAGGACAGATTTGTCATCAAAAACCATGAGGGAAGAAGGGCAGATCAGAACAGCAATGGGAGGGCAGCCAAAGGGTTTTTTATCTCAGCCCAAAGTACCAAAGTGGGGCAGCCTACGAAGCCTTTTCAAGAAGCTAACAGCCAAGAAGGAAGGAAGCAAGGAAAATCTGATTTTGTTTCATTACCAGCAGTAGAGAAGGGACTGATTTTAGCTGAGAATACAAAGAGGAATGTTGCAAACAACATCATGAGGAGGATAAAGAATGAAGGGAAAATGAAACATAGTCATTGGAGCAATCACATCCATACATGTGCAAAGAAAGAAGGTACACTTCTCACATATTTTAGAATGGATATAACAGCTGATTGCATATTCTCAGTTCTTCTAGAGCCATTTTCAGTTTCTACCACCTACCAATCATATGTGGACCTCATATTCGGTAAGTACTTAAAGGAATTTGTGCTTGTTTCTTTTGATGATGTCTTGAGATATAGCAAAGCATGGGTGAAACATCTACAACACCTTAACATAATAATGAGTGCTTTAGGACAGCAGTCTTTACTTGCAAAGAAATTTAAATGTGGATTTGGTTGGAGCAAAATGTTGGACCAAGGGTATATCATAGAGCCTCGAGGGGTACATGTGGAGCAACAAAGGATACACTCCATACTTGGTTGGCCTCCTCCCATCTCCATTTCACAACTCAAGGAAGTAATGTATTCATGCCAAATGTTTACTGTACCTGATTCTTCTACATTTATGGTGGAATTTGATGCATACAATGAAGGAATAGGGGCTGTTCTAATGCAAAATCAGCATCTTGTTGCATTGGAAAACAAAGAACTCAAGAAACATGAGCTGAATCTTCACAACTATGATGAGAAGATGATGGCCATTATGCATGTCTTGGTCAAATTTAGGCCATATCTTGTTGATGGGTCAGCAATGTACAAGCTTTTGGGTTTTGACATCAAAAATGTCAAGAAGAAAAACATTGTTGCAGCGGATGTAAGGAGTTTGCAATTGCTTGAGGGAAAGCAATTTTGGGGAGGGAGGACTGTAATGTCCCTTTTTCCCACCTAAGAGCTGGAAATTGGTCTTCTTGCCATCCCTTCTCCATGGCAAAGAAGAAGAAATGAAGGAGAAGACCCTTGGGCACTTTATAATATATTTTATCTAATATTATAATGTTTTCTTTAGTGTTCTTTTGTTCTATACAGGTCGGCCTTGCCTAAATGAGTTTTGGCGCCAAAGGGAAGTTATAAAAGGAGAAGAGAGAGATCATTTGCACACTAGCTTGGCATATTTTCTCTATACTTGGCAAAGAGAGCTTGTTGCTCCTTAGTCATCCACTTGGGGACGAAAACCCTCATGTGAGGCCTTCTTGAAGGACGAAAACCCTTCATTAGCTTGGGTGAAGGACGAAAACCCTTCATCACCATTTGGCATTGAAGAAGGAAGCTGATTTGAAGATCTTTTTGGCATTTCCAGCAGTTATACTATTTTTCTAGGGTGGAGTGACCTACCTAGGGTAGGGTTTGAGGACATAGGCAAGGAATTGAGAAATCTGGTTTTGTAATCAGATTTGTCATATTTTTAAAGGCCGAATCTTGAGTTGCATGATTTTTGGAGACTTCTATATCTATATTTCATAATTATTTGTTGGTTATATTAGCTTGCGGATGGGACTATTTTATTTTGATATTTAAATGAAATATGAATGGAAATGTACTACTTGAATATAACTTACTAATGTGTGCTTGTCAAAGTTGGAGAAAATTTGGTTGAGATTTGGTGGGCTAGGGCACTGAGAGAGTAATGGACTACCTATGGACGCCTTGGTCTATATTTTGAGCGTTGTGGTCTATAGAAAAGCTAAAGATCTAAGTCCTGGAAGTATCACAAGGTCTTCGCAAAATATTTATCCTTGTCGCATGGTTGTCGCAATATCTTTGCTTATGTCACCGTGGATATGATGTGAAGATCTACCTGCAAAACCTTATTTAAAGCATCAAATTCCTAAAAAGAAAAATGCATATGAATAGGTCGGACTGACCTTAACTACCACAATGGTGGAATTACGACTAAGTGTTGCACTACATTCTAGACCCAATGTAGTTCTATGTGTGTGTGTGTGTAATTTTGTGCCTAGGATGCCCTAAGCGTGAATGACGTAAAATTAGGGGCAATAACTAGATGTAAAGATGCAAATGGTGGATGGAATAGAAAGAATACAACCCTTTCCCCCTATTCTTGTGTGATGCAGATGTAGAAGATGCCCAAATGTAGTCCCTTGCCTTAGTAGATAGCTAGCCCTTGATAGATGATAGTCCGCCCATAATGTAGTGAGTATGTTATGTTTATATAGGGATCTCTTGTTCAAATTTTGATATTAATGACCGAACATGTCGATTACTACCTAAGGTAATGAATAGAAAAATGACAAAGACCGACCTCGAACAGATAAATTAGACCCAAGTGTTATGGGGAACAGGGTGCCTAAAATCATAGACCGAGGTACCCATGGGCGCCCAACACTACCCTAGGCACCCTAGTCAAGGACTGGAGATGACAATCAAGCAAATTATGACACTTAAGACTCACTAAGATACGACCAAAAATAAATGACAATTGTACCTGACAAATGATGATGATGACCGACTAACTAATGAAAAACTAGGGGATGAGTCATTAGTGAATACTTTTATTACGCGAGATCCATATATAAAATAACATACTTGGCGGTATAAATGTAATATTAAGTGTGTGATTTTGTGACTAAATTTGCCCCCACTTTATGTTGGTGAGAAGAATGCTCGGTAACATAAAGTAGATAGAGATGCATTCTAAGAAAATTCAGAGAAGCCCATGTTGTAGTAGAACACACAGATGTGTAGTAAAATTGTGCCGAAATAACTAAGTAGTGTGTCGAACCATGGATCAATGAGTTCATCCATGCAACGTAATGAAAAAGTGTAAATGTTAAGATGAAGTGCACTAAATAAAAGTGATTATTATGATGAATTATGATGATAAGATGGGGTAGGGAGTGATCAGTTCCCAACCCGAACACTTGTATATGAATGAATAACCGGTGGATTTGGGCGTCTTCTTGCCACCAAAGGAAGAGTGTAGGGAGAAAAATGTTTTATTCTCTACTATCTAACTACATCCTCAAGATCTAGCGCTGTAGACGAACTTAGATAAAAATTTATTTTTGGATCTAAATAATTGTTGTCAAACATTGACCCATATAAGAGTGATATAGGGAAGGCACTCTTGCCCCCACTCCACGGGTGTCGCCACAATGTGATGGCTTCCAAGTTAGGTCATCTAGAAGTAAACGCAATATGTATGAAGAATTTCTAAGTTAGGTCATTTGGAAGAAAGCGCAAAATGTGAGAGGGATTCCAAGTTATCTCATCTAGAAGCAAGACACAAAATGTAAGAGGGCTTCCAAGTTAGACCATCTAGAAGAAAACACAAAATGTGAGAGGGATTCCAAGTTAGGTCATCTGGAAGCAAACACAAAATGTAGACTAACTTCCCAAGTTAGGTCATCTGGGAAAAGTGATGAATGGAATCTCCCAAGTTAGGTCATCTAGGAGATGGCACATAACTCCCAAGTTAGGTCATTAGGGAGGGAAATTGTGTTAAACTCGTATTGATAGAATGATCTCGATTTGTTAGAAATTTTGAACATGTTAATTGATTGATTGATTAGTCGATTGTTTTATTAGTTACTCGTGGAGAGATTTTACGCAAGTTGCCCCCAAGTTAGGTCATTAGGGGGAAGTGATGAAGTGTCACATAGAAAAATTACATGCTTGTTGCCCCCAAATTAGGTTGTTAGGGGAATTAATGGTGAATTGTCACACAATGAATTAGTAAATGTTTGAAAATTGGTGAATTGGTAATGTTGATTGATCGCGAATAATATAATGGGAATTATAGGATGACCCAAATGATATTCCCCCTTTCGGTGAAAGGGGAAGTGATGAAAAGAACAAATGTTAAGCCGAAAGTAAGCACGAGATAGATGGAAAACGGTAAAATCTCCTAAATGCATATAAATCGAATAAAATCCATAGTCAAATAGAGATAAAGCGTGTAAAATGTGTTGGGTAGTGGTGGGTGGAATTCTAAAAGAGTGTCACAAACATGGTGTAAATCGAATAGAAACACTCGAGATATGATAAAAACAATGTAGTGTGTATTAGTTGTGGTAATAAGCATGAAATAATGACTATAGTAAAGTAGGTGATGGAAAAGTAACTATAAATAGTAATGTGAAAAAGTGTTTAGTTACTTCATTTGTTATTGTACGTGATTGTGAGAGTGTGAACAAGTTGAGTGAAAATTCCATGCAAGTGAGAGCAACGCGTCCTAGTCGATTTGAGAGGGTGGCGACCATTGTAGCATCACGTACAACCATGAAATTGGTAAGTGCCTTGATTTTCACAAAATGCATGGTGTAGTAGTCATTTGTATTGAATTTTTGAAAATTTGAGATTTTTTATTTTCTTAGCATTTGGGACCTAGACAAGAGCGGTGAGGGTGCTAGTGACCCTCGGAGACAAGAGCGCCTTAATCGGGCACTCAGTGTCCTACTCCTAGGTGCCCCAATCTTGCATCTAGGTGCCTTGGTCTAGAATGTGTGCATTGGGTGGATAATGGTGAAGAACATGTTTTTAGTATGATAAATGAGTGTATTTGGTGTGTAATGTGTTCTAATGTTGCGTTCGTTGTTGTTTTGTGGTGTGTAGAGGGATATCCACTCGAGGGAGTTTCATGGTGGGCGGCATATGAGTACGTTGCTTGGATTGGGTCTACCAGATGATGATTGGGATGTGATGGACCGTGCCAACTTGTGGCACATAGCATGGATGGGGATGTACCCCATAATATGCCCATGTTGACTATACTATGTGAGAGATGGTGTGTCGATATGTGCACATTTTGGTTACCTATGAGGGAGATGATTGTTACGTTGGAGGATGTATATTATATTTTGTGATTGTTGGTTGTAGGGGAGAGAGTGCGAGTTATGCCGGTGGATGATATGGAGTAGAAGTTTTGAGTGCATGAGATAGTATCTTGTGGGGACTCGAGTACTTGTCGAGGCCTATATTAGTTTGGATGATATATTACAGCCTATGGTTTCATGTCTTTGATAGGTTCATAGTGGTTATAATTGTGTCATGTATAACTATGGAGGGAGGAGGTGTAAGCATCTTGTATAAGATTCATGACATATGCTAGCGGATAGAGGAGGAGGGTACTAGAGATACACGTGGGCACGGTGTGTGTTGGCCCACCTATATAGAGACCTATACTAGTTTACTCATGAGGAGCATGGTGGAGGGATAAGAGCCACCACACTATTGCATGTACAAACATAAGAGCATATAGCCATATTGATACTAATTTGAGGTCCATGAGGAAATTGGGCTAGGCCAAAGATATATGCGCGATGGTGGGTGGATATTCGTGGTAGAAAGATGGACATAGATACCTACAGGGCACTAATAGATAGGATGTGGCCCAAGGTAGTTATATGGAGGCCATATCATGACTATGGAGGATGACCTAAGGATTCTATAAAGTTGTAATGTATTCGTGAGGACTGTGTGCCTAGAGGACCACTTTATATTTGTGGCAAAGTTTTTTTAGGTAGAGAGAGTGTCACGTCAGTTTGGGATGGCTCAGGATGTGCCCCAAAGCCGTATATATGGCATGCAAGCTATTAGAACACCGAGGAGGGTGGAGCTAGGCCAGGGCCCACAACAGAGTAGCTAGTACCACCAAGGTTGCTTAAGGTAGATACCGTAATAGAGCCTGTTGATGGAGACAACGCAGGTTACACCGAGGAGTACCGGGCATAGTGGGTGACTCATCGGTGGGTGTTGTTGTACCCATTATTCATAGGTCCCATGGAGTTACCGCATGGAGGAGGAAGAGAGGAGGGAACGCATGCCCCTAATCTTATAGCAAGAATTATAGCTAAGCGTAAGTATCTATATATGTGTATTGTGTATTTCATGGGATTTTTATATGGTTTTGTATAGTTGTCTATCGTGTTGTAATTTTTGTTTATAGGTGATGCGTATTGCTCATTGATCTTAAACACATCCATCCACACATTGACGCAAAATGTGTCGACCGATGTGCTTGGTGGAGGTATATTTGAGTGCATGGACAATATCGCGGGTGAGCATGCTCATTTATTTGAGCCAGTGGCCATAGCAACAGTGACTTTTACTATGTTGCTAGGTAAGAGGGACGAGGCACGCGAGGAGACTCGGTGAGCCCGAGAGGCAATAAGTGGTGGTCCCTTGGAAAAAGATGTGTTTGCACAATATGTAGTTTTGTAGCACCAATGTTTTGAGCATTCTACGGACATTACCTTGCTACGGAGGTAGGTTGAGTGATATCGAGTATGCAAACAACAATGTCACGTTGGTGGAGAGGCATCTAGTTCTAAGGCTCTCGTAGTACCCGAGAGCCATAGTGATGATGAGGTCTGCCATGTACTATAGCCTACGATGTAGGGGAGTTTCCCCCAGTGACGATACATGTTTTCTTATGATGATTGTATTCGAGATATATGTATGGACACATGTTTTGATATATGATAATTTTTCGTTATTGTATCTATAAATGTTGTAATGTGTTGGACAATGTATGACTCGATGTTTATTGTATGTGTGGTGTACTTGTTTGATTAGTGTAGATTTGCATTATAATGTTGGTAAGGGTAAACTACACACACACACACACACACACACACACACACACACACACACACACACACACACACACACACACATATATATGGTGAATAATGGTAGATAATAAATGTAATTTGATGGATGAAAAATGTTTATTTGTAATGCGTAGTTAGGATAATGATGATAGTATAATGGATGCAAAAATGGATGATGTATAATTATCAAAGAAAGTAACATGTTATGTTAAATGATAATAGGATGTTATCGTAATATGTTAATAGGATAAAAGTAGGAGGAAGAATGGGTGATGCCCCCAACATGTGAATGAATAGGCTCATTTAGTTAAGACCCCTCAGTAGTCAAGAATGAGCCGCATAAGCAAGAGTGCATCATCGGGAAATGATTGAGTGCGCTAGATGAGATCAAAAAGCATGTGATGAGAGGTTCTTAGGAAAAATCCCTCAACAGTCATGTAAGAACCGTAAGAACATAAGTGTGTCATTAGGTGGTAAGGTGATGAAAATCACCTACCAAAGACCAAGGTGGTGTGAAGTGGTGGAAGCATGTGGGATGGATGCAACATGATTTTATGAACCAAACTCAATATCATATAGAGCATCCATGAGATATGCAAAGGGCTAAAGGATCCCATATGATAGAGTAGCGTGAAGCGGTGGATAGTGTGACTACGATGGATGCAATGAATGTGATGGTGGTGATAATGAATGAGGTGGAGAATGCACATGGGATGGCGATGAATGACCTATAAACTAAGTACCTGATGGAGTAGGCCTCTACTGATGTGGGAAAGGAGACATGGACCACTCATGAGAGCCAAATGAGATAACACCCATATCCTCTAGTTGTTGTAATCGATCATGAAGGGTGAGACAATCATTGTCCCTATGGCCATTTATGCGATGGTAATTACAATAAGGTTGATCACGTTGACATTGTAAGCGGTGTTGTGGATGATGTTGGTTAGAGGGTAAGCAAATTAATCACTCATTAAGTAACACACGCAACACATCATGTGGTTGAGCGTGAGGAGAGAAATGTAGAGGCTCATGTGATCGAGTTAGAGTGGTAGGAGTAGTAGCTAGTTGCGGAGCCAGAGAAGAAGTACGCTTTGGTGGTGGAGTGGGTTGAGTGTGTTTGTTTGGAATGTGAGGAAAAGATGGAGATTGTTTTGGATTCTCAATCAGAGATACAGGCAGGATACTAGATGAAGCAATGGTTAGAGAAGTATGGGTAGGCTCTATGTCGTGTGATGATAGAAGATCTTTTTCTAGGTCAAGAAATTTATAACACAAGAGAATGAATGAATCACATGTATCATATTGTAATATTTTCTTGAGTGGAGGAATTAGGCACAACAAAAAATAAATTATTTTTCTAGGTCAATAGGTTGGAATACGAGTTGATGCATACAAGCATTGAATTGCAAGATATAATCCTTAATAGGTTTAGAGGATGTATCCTAGTTTTTATCACTAACAACCCAAGGCGCGTTGACACATCACTCAGCTAGAATTGATCACTCACCCAAAGCGCACAAGGGTACCAGGTCCCTCTTTATGGCAACTTGCTCAAGAATTTAGCATGATTATACAAATATTCTAGATCCATAACAGATAATCAAGTATATTACATAATATAAACTAGATCTAGATCTCAATCATAAATAATATTAACTCATACCAAAATCAACATTGACTTTACCATGCAAGAATCATTAATAGATGTGTTAACAATCAATATCCAGCCACAAAGATCCATTATATTAATTGTTGTAAAACATAGAAGCTTCATACATACATAATATTATCATCATAAGTCATGTGCACCCATAAACCAACAACATAACTCTAACAAAACATGTATCTGATCATCTAAACTGTGTAAATCAATACATATATAGGGGTGGGGATTCACCCTTCACCACCCATGCACCTTCTAAAGATAGGTTGTGTGCTAATAATAGTCATGTCCCCTTACATGATAAATATAAGAGCATGCAAGCTCACTAATAATAGATTATCTAATAATAAAATGGAGTTTAATCCTATTAATAGCCTCGTAACTAGTCAATTGATCTACCATTCACCTAAAACAACCTTGCATGTTCTGCAAGTTTTCATATAAAACATGCACTGCACTCTATGTCCAAAATTAGCCCTTCACTAAAAAACAACTAAGTCCCGACTCTTCGCTTTCCCCGTGCGCGCCCTATTTCACTATACTCCTACGCTTACCTATGTGCCATGTTTCTTGTGTGTTCAATCCTTATGCAAATTCAAGGTACTTAGGATATATTTTCTCATCCCAACATTACCCAAGACTTGCTTCATTGCTGCCCTCGACAATGGGTAATCTCAATTGATCTCTTCGTGATCAAAGAATAAGGAATGAAAGAATAATTGTACAAAAAGAATAAAGAATAGGCTCCCTACACTTCTGCAGATAAAATTAACTCTAGATATTCTGCCTTTACCTCTGCTTCAAGCTCATTTCAATCACTCAGTGCTTTATTTTTTTGTTGGGGATGTTTGCTAGTACTCCCTCCATCTCATCTAATGCCATGTTCTCCCCTTCATTTTGTAGTACCCTGAGAACATTGGCCAAGCTTGAGATCATTCTCGTCCATGACATCTATTTGTTGTGTTATCAATTTCCTAATGTCCTTTATTTTCTCCTTATGCAGATCTGGCTACTGTAAGCGCATCACACTTTGTTGTTATCAAATTTAGCCTCTCCACATGTACAAGTGTCTCACTATTTTAAGTTTTCGAACCTCATCCTCTCTCGCCATATTTCTTGTCTCTATTATCACATCAAGGGCCGTGCACATATTCAAGGCCAAATCGCTTTCTTCAATTCATCCTTTAAATTCTGCAATAAGGCCTCATAACTTGTAATTTTATGCGTGATAGTGACCTTGGCCTTCACCGCCCGCTTTCCGCAACATCCTTGGGTTTTGGCATTTTGATGGGCCCTTCATCCAGAACAATATGAACTAAAGTGTAAATAATGTAAAGCAGATGGAAAATCTCGTGTGACTTTGTACTCCAAATCTGGCCTCTTTTTCAATATCTCATCACCAATTTGTTCTACCATACCGAGTATCAAACACATTATTTCCTTAATTGTCTCCTTTTCTTTTGTTAGGCATTTGATCTCAGTATCCTTGTCCTTCTTATCATCCAAAAATGCTATAATGATTTATGTTTTATCAATGTTCTGACTTGCAACTTCAATAGATACTATAGTCAGGGTGTTGCTTACCTGTTCATCTGACATGACAATGGGCTTAATAGTCACATGGCGTGAATGGTCACCTTCTTCAATTTGTGCGAGATTCATGAATCTTCACATATGTCGAAGTCAGGCTCATCCATATGAGTCTGAATCATCCATGATAATTTTTTCCTTGTGTGTATGGTCACCATTTCTGCATCCATAAGCTCCCATCCATACAAATCCTTGGGCTCTAAAGTGCTTTAAAACAACGCACATATGATTTTGCTTGGGTCATCAAGATATCCAACTATTGGAGCTCTCATATGCCTCTTCCTCCTTTCCCTTCCTTGAGCACTTACCTTTTGGAATATGGGCGCCTAAATCTAATCTGGTCCTTCACTCTCTTATGTGGCGTAGGAGGCACGCCTAACGATCCGCCCTTCTCTTCACCTATCTCCACTCTAATTGTGCCACTATTTATGATCTTCTCTTTTAACTCTTGAACTAGTCTGAATCCCTTCATCCCTGCTGCTCCTGTACATCTTCAATATGTACTTGAGTTATCAACGCACTATCCTCATATTTCTCATCCTCATCATCCTCCTTAGTCGGAATGTACCTTTTCCTTTTTTGTTGGTTTGACCTTCACAGGAGAAGTCCTTGGCGACCTCCTCAATGGTTGTGAAGGTACCGTACCTTGAGTTTTGGTCCTTCTCAACACCCTTTTGTATTGTGGGTCCACAATTCCCTCTCTAATCTCAATTGTGTCTGTTGTTATTCCCACATCTTCATCTTCTTTCCGCAAAGAAGGGGTTACCTTGCGCTCTCTTCTCTCCTACAATGGGTTGTTTCCTCCTATGCTCCAAGCCACCACTGTCTTCTTGCACTTGTTCCTCCTCTCGTTCTTCCTCACTAAGGGGCAAAGTGTCTTCTTCATCTTCAAGCGTTCCCAGAGTGTGCTTTCCCTTGGGTAGTCCAGAGCGTAAATTTGTTCTCTACATATTTTTTGTTTTCTAACTTGGGCTTAAGGTATACATATACCGGATTCGTGCCCAAATTTCCAATTGCTAAACCGATAGCTTTAGCATTAATATCATCTGAAATTAATTTTTCAATATATGAAGACTTACTTGGATAAACGTAAGTCTTTCTGAGTGTGTGGTAGTCACAATCTACCTTATCTGCATTAAAAGCAATTGACGCACCTCGAAAACCTATGTACATATTCCTAGAAGTATCGTGCGGTGAAGGCATAAGGGATCTTGCACCAAGGGCTCCACTTCCCATCCTTCATTCCAAACCACGCTATGCAAAAATGTTGATACACTACAAATTGCACTTATTTACCCAATACCGAAGGAAGTTCCTTAGGTATTCTCCATTCCTCTTCAAATGTAGTGCACAAGTGCTCATACCACATCTCTGCCCTCTGCTTAAATGGTCCACTCATGGATCCATCACATGTGTACTTGGAAAATATCTCTGCAAGGGACTTCTTCTCTTCTGGGTACTCCCATACTTTGTCTTTCACCCTTTGGGCACTCCAATTTCAACAAAAACAAGTGACAAGTATCGCACCAAAACTTATTTTCTCACCTTCATGTGCTTCTTCAATAATGATCTTTGTAATCTAGACAAGTTATACACCACTCCTTCTGTCATCTTCTTGGCTATATGCAGCTGAGCCTTGTTGACTTGCGACCAGCGCTCTTGATTGTTCAATTTTTTCAAGAGGTGTGTTGCTTCCTAGATCACTGGATACTTCTACAACTTTAGGATATCCATCTTGCACCCTCCTTTCATGTATCCCAATGCCTTCTTTGTCACTTTTATACTCTCCTTATCAAACAAATCACATATAAGTTCTCTGCCCGAACTCCTCAACCATGTCAATTTTCCAATTAAGGGTGCGGCGAGCCTCATGCATCACCCAAAAAGTATAAGAAGTCCTCTTGGACTCTACTCATTAACCATTGGTACAAATTTTATGGTTTTCCAAAATAAGGGAGTTCATACGGTTTGCAAAACTCCCACCTTTTTCAACAAATTTTCACCCGTGTCATCATAAACCGCCATATCATTTTATGTTTACATTGTTGTCTTTACTACCAACAATTTATCTAATTCGTATTTATTATCTTTGGTTCTATGATTGTAGTCACTTACTTTGCATCGTCGTACATGTGATTCCCATTCGTGACCCATAAAAACTCCTTCTAGATATTTCATCTCCGAAAATCAGCTCTCGGGGCATCTTCTAGTTCGACTTTGACTTCCTTTTGTTTCTTTCCCCTTATAGACGCTCTAGTTTCTCACTTAGTTGTCATATAACTGATAAAGGCGTGTTCTTGCGGTTAATTTAAACTATGCTGACTCAAACCCGCATGCCCTAGCTCAACTCCGCATGCCCTAGCTCAATGCTCGAACCCTAACCGATAATTTTCTTCCCCATACGCCTCTACTTCACTCAAACACTTCTCCCCAATGGAGCGACAACCAATCTTGTGCGTAAATTTGACAAATTCAACTAGTTCAACTTCATATTACAGCTCTTCGCACTTTACAACTCGCTTGCTAGCTTGCTTGAATGCTCTTGATCGCAAAGGGGAAAATAATTATATAACACCACCTTATATAGTTTTTTAAAATTCCTTCATATTTATTGCTCTCCACATATCACCGTACTTAGCATTAAATTGATGTTTCTTTCCTTTTTCCATGCCCAACTAATAACCTTTTGGCGCACCCACTAATTCATAGCCATAAACCTTTTTTTCGTGTGCCTTCATGTGTTGAAGTACTTATCCACTGCACCTTTCACCAAGTAATTTTCTCATGCTACAACCTACCTCACATTATATTGTGCGCCCATAAATCCATATGTGGTATTCATCCATGAGCAATATTTTTGTATCTGCACCTTTACTTCAAGCACCTACAAAATATCCTTACATGCCTACCTATTTTTCAAAGAACAGTCAAATCCACTCCAAGTATCCCGTATTTACTCCACCCCACATTAAAATTATATGCGGTCCTCTGCGCATGAATGCAATAAATAGTAATCACCAAGCGCACAAATGCGCTTACTACACAAAACACTAAACTAAATTGCCAAAGTGTAACAATGTTGAAAGGAAACACATATAAAGGAAATGCATCAAAACAGAACCAAAATGTAGCCTAGTTTTTATCACCAACAACCCAAGGCGCGCTACTGACACATTACTCACCCAAAACCGAGTGCTCACGAAGTACATAAGGGTACTGGTCCCTCTTTATGGCAACTTTCTCAAGAAGTTAGCATGATTGTACAAATATTCCAGATCCATAACAGATAATCAAGTATATTGCATAACATAAACCAGATCTAGATCTCAATCATAAATAAGATTAACTCATACTAGAATCAAGATTAACTTTACCATGCAATAATCATTAACAATGATGTGTCAACAATCAATACCCACCACAAAGATCCATTATATTAATTGTTGTAAAACATAGAAGCTTCATACATACATAATATTGTCATCATAAGTCATGCACACCCATAAATCAACAACATAACTCTAACAAAACATGGATCCGATCATCTAAACCGTGTAAATCAATACATATATATAGGGGTGGGGATTCGCCTTTCACCACCCATGCACCTTCTAAAGATAGGTTGTGTGTTAATAATAGCCATGTCCCCTTACATGATAAATATAAGAGCATGCAAGCTCACTAATAATAGATTATCTAATAATAAAATTGAGTTTAATATTATTAATAGCCTCATAACTATGCTTGTTGATTGATCTACCATTCACCCAAAACAACCTTGTGTGTTTTGCAAGTCTTCATACAAAACATGCTCGCACTCTATGTCCAAAATTAGCCCTTCACCGAAAATGGCTAAGTCCCAACTCTTTGATTTCCCCCCTGCATGCGCCCTTTTTCACTATACTCCAGTGCATACCTACGTGCCATGTTTCCACGTGCCCAATCATTATGCACCTTCCGTACTTAGGCTATATTTTCTCATCCCAACATAGGAGTCCTGATGTAAAGTAGGTATGCAATCATAAGTACACCCCCCTCAAAATAGACCAAGTCTAACTACACTTGCATGGTAATTTTAGCCTTTTGGATGAATAAATAATAAGGCTTAAAATAACATATGGTGTTACATGAGGCAAAAAATAGCCTTTCTTTCCAAAAATACAACTAGTGAAACTAATTTCACTATTTTATTCTAATGCATGAACTGTACGGTCACTTTTGGAAGGATTAAGGTATTTGTTGGTGAATATTCAAAATGTTATTTTTAACTTTGATTTGTGTGCAATTAATCCAAGGTACATGCAAATATCTTCTTTATCCTCATCTTGAATTTTGTCATCTAGTTGATGATGTGATAGTTGTCTCTTCTTTGTCTTGATCTCGCAAGTAAGTCATATGCAAAATACTCCTTTGTCTCTTTTGTGCACATGTAAGATGATTAACAAAAGCAAATAATAATTAAAAGGAAGGTAAGTGTTGGTCTATGTAGACCATGCAAGTTTTAATCATTCTCCTGTTTGATTATCATGATGAATTTTCCTAAGGTCAAGGGACCTTATTATTGTAAATAAACCACCTTTTGATAACTAATGGCATAGACCATAACATAAGTGATAATCATAAGTTTCGACCCCTTTGCTTATAATATGCACCATCATGGCGCATGAGCTATAGGATGATCAAAGGTCAAAAATAATCATTCTTTGAAAACTTAGTCCCCTTTACATTTTGAATTGACCCTTTGTATTATTGTGTAGGTGGAGGATAACTTAAACCCAGTTAGGGTTGTTGGTATCCAAATTGATTCTCCTATGAGGGCTGAGTAGCATCACGAAACTGGCGGGATGCTTAGAGATAGACAAATCATGTATGAGTCGTTTTATAGCTAGGGAGGGGATTCAACCGACTCTTTGTTACTCAAGCGTTGGAGAAATGGATAACACCTCACTAAGGGTTTGATCTACCCTCACTACTTTAGGTTGTGCCTTCAACCAGGGTGAGAGGACCCGTTCTGTAACTCATGTTGGTGAAGGATATCAAGAGATCCTTCTTTGTACAATTTTCATGAAAACCTTGAGAAAATATGATCAATACAACACAATCTAACTCTCACGAGTTGTCACACTAGAGAGTGGAGATGTTTCCTAGACAAGGTTTGGGTTACTAAAGACAATAATCCAAACCTGATTGTCTTTGCATTTTTCGGCAGTGAAATTTGTTAAATCTTTGTGGATACATAGTAAAAATAAGGGTAGTTCATGTAGGATTTATCATTTGAGAAGTTTTTGGTGGGAAGTTAAGAAGATAAAGTTGATTATACCAGATATTTGAGAGCCTTTACAAATATTGGAACACTCACAGACAAAATGCTTCAAAATAGCCAAAATATTCCTTCAACCAGAAGGTGTGTATCAATGGAGGCCCAGAGATGCACGATTTCATACACTCTTCAATAATTCAACACAAAGGCTCGTGTTAAAGACTCAATTAAACATTGGAAATCCCTGATTAGTCATGCCTAAGATACACTCATAGGCTAACAAACAATCTTTGTCAACACAATGAAAGTAAAGTGATTTTAAATTGTTTATTTCATTACAAGATGAAAGCTCTCCTCACAATGAAATTGCAAATGCCACAATACTACCATATGGATAAGATCTTGTGTGATTCAGAGGGATTTTAACATAAGATTGTAACAGGAACATGAAAAACTATTTGAAAACATTCTAAAATAAAAGCAAACACAATTACGCTCATGATCAACACAAATTAATTTCAAGGTTCATTAGATTCATCAGCAAGGGAGAGTTTCTTTAACAAACTCATAGCTTTTCAATGGTTGTACACTTGCAAAAATCTTGACATGATTAAATCTAAAACATAGGAAAATAAACAAATTTCTCAGATACAGTCTCTCGGGAAAATGGTTTCTCTCAAACTTTCTCAGAAAATTTAACCCCCTTATGCAAGAGTATTCTCATTGCATTTATACAATTTCACTCGCTCACTCCTCCCAAATTCCCCCAAAAGTCTAAATCTTCAAGAGAATAATCCTCTTTACAACATACCGTTTAATCATGTTTATTCCCTTGAAAATATCTTACTTTCTATTGCTAGGTGGATAAATCATGAATTGATCACGTTTCTCAGGTCCTCAACTATGACTGGGACGCCATGTCATAACTTTTGACAATCTTTTTAATCATTCTTTTATTTTTTCATGCAAGAAATCCCCTTTTAATAATTCTCAGGTGGCTCCATATGGCTTGATCTGACAAGCAATCATTTTCACCTTTGAGAATATACCTTGAGGAATAGATACATGCATTCATGCCTCTCTTAAATGAGTGTCCTTGCATGGATTATACCACATATCTATCATTGTGAGTCCGATTCGGCCAAGTGTAAAGAGGAGCCAATGGAAGCCTCCATGTGTCTCCTTGGTGCAACTGCAAAGGTGAAGTCTAGAGGCAGGTTCCCAAATGAGCGCGGGCCCTCCACGTGTTCAAAACTCGAGAGAGTTGCACCGGTCGCTGAAAATTCTAAGCATGGGAAGGTCCAACGGAAGCTTCCACGTGTTTGTTCGGTGTAACTTCAAAGATGAATTCTAGAGGCAAGACCTCAAATGAGCGCAGGATCTCCACGTTCCTGGGCTCAAGAAAGTTTCCTCACCATTGAAAAAGTCTCAATATAAAGAGGAGCTAACGGAAGCCACCACATGTCTCTTCGGCACTCTTTCAAAAGTAAAATTCAAGGGTAGGTCCCCAAACAAGCGCAGCCCTCCACATGTCCCGGGCCCAAGAAAGTCACTTCGGCCATTGAGAAGTCTCAGTATAAAGAGGAGCTAGCAGAAGCCTCCACGTGTCTCCTTGGCACAACTCCAAAGGTAAGACCCAAAGGTGGATCCTCAAATGAGCGCAGCCCTCCATGTGTCCTTTTGCGGGTCTTAGGAATTTACCTTATACTTTCAAGACGACTCGACATCCTTGTACTCTCGCCCCTTATACTTTCAAGTTGGTTTTGAGGAATACTTTTTTTGTTACAGATTTGTTCCAGAAAGTGATATTTAACAAATTTACACCCAAAAGCTACGGATGTACAAAAGATAACCTTTTTCATTTATTTCCACCGGTTGTTTTTAACCTGGGGTGTCCAGCTTTTGCTCTTGGAAATTTATTTGGAGCATTCCCTCCTAATTCTGAAAACATGATGCACACAAAAAAGAGGAAGAATGCGCGTAAGCCTATTGATCATACTTTACACCTGCAACTTCCTTCTCTTCATCCTTTTCCTCTGCATCTTGCTCTACTTCATCCTGGCGGTTTTCTGCAAGTGCCCAAGCAATTCTGATTCAAAAACAACTTTCACACTTCTCGGGTTCACAAATTGAGCTCCACAATAATTCTGATTGCACTTCACTGATAAAAATGACAAGAGACCATGAAATTAATAATAAAAGATGAAATGCATCCAAATCTCTTGAGGTCATGGAGTGTTAATGATGGTAGAACTAAATTCCTTGTATCATAGTCGTTAACTCTGTCTTTCACAACTTCAAAATTGAGTCGTCCACGTGGAAAATATCTTATTCAAGCGGGCCTGGGGCACTCTTTTTATTTTGTGATACTTTAAGAAAATGTGTATTTTTTGACATTTTGTCCCACCCCTCCACTTTTGATAGGGGCTCAACACGTGGCTTTACCAAGGCAATAACGGGGTCATGGCTCACTTTATAACTTTACTCCTTTTCAAAAAATCCAAAATTCCCAAAGTGCTCTGGTGACCCGCCTCCCACTTTGACTTTTTAATGCTGACTCAAACATGTGACATTATTTGGTCCCTAGAGAGGAATCGTGACTCATTTTATAACTTTGCTCCTTTTCACAAAAAGGCCAAAATCTTCAAAATGCTCGACGATCCGCCTCTCCGCCTTTGACTTTTCAAACCACCACTGTCCTTTTGTGGGCCTTAGGCATTCCTTTTATATTTTCATTCCTTTCACCATAATGCCTCAAAACACAAAAAGGGCCCGCCTTTTCTGCAACCGCTTGATTTATGACAGTGTACATCTTCTAGGGCCCGAAGTAAGAATTTACTTACGTCGCTTCATAATTTTGACTGTATCGATTAGAATTCATCAGGGCCATGAGACCAATTTGATATTTTTACAAATATAATAAAAAGTGACCAGTTCACCAAATAGACCCGCCGTGCCTCATCCAATTAAAGACGACCACGTAGCTGCGGATGTTGGGAAAAAATTGACACAGAAGACACGATTGTGGAAAAATAAAATGCAGGGAAACCCCAAATTCACGCCCAAATTACAATTTTTTTCTCATGGACAGAGAAACTATAAACAATACCTGGCTCAACATGATCCATGACCATAGAGACGGATTTACAACAACACCCTGGTAAAGATAAAAATTTTACACATCCACACAGGGAGATAGAAAATACTTCAAACCGTGTGATCAAGAATTTAAATGAAAAGGGCAAGGCTAAAAGCAAGCACCAACAAGGGTTTCGGATCGTTTGCCACGTGTACTATTTCGAACTTTGGTTGAGTCCGATTAACTCGAGCCTCGAATTAGGGTGCAAAAGGCATTACAACCCTAATTATTTTCATTATTCTTTGAGCTCCTTCAAGCTAGCGAAGCTCAGTAATTTTTTTAAGACACCATGGCTTAGGTCTTGAACTCATTCTCGAGCTCTGTGAAGTTTCAAGCATGAAGTTTTGCATTTTTTTGCTATTTACCATCATTTTGAGCTTCACTGTGAGATTTTTTTGTCGAGGATACCATGATAATGCCTTGAGCTTTTTTAGGTATCTCGGTGCATGAGTTTATTGTGTTATGTTATTCCAAAAGGTAAGATTCTCGAGCTACGGTTTTGCATTGGTGCACCTTCATTTTTATTATTTCCCTCGATTCGATCTTGAAAAATGTTTGAACATCCCTTCGTTTCTTGATCTTTTTGACTTTGTGGGAACTTCGGAACTCGGAAACACTTTTGGGCCTTCATTTCTTTCAATTCTGTTTGGGGTTTACGTAGCTTGGTTATGTGGACCGGTAAGTTGGCAACTTTGGCCAAGAATCTACACTTTGTGGAAGTTTTTCTTGATTTAGATGAGTTCAACATTCTAGTATTTTATACATCTTGGACTAAAGTCAAACTTTTCTTTTTACTTTACGGGTTATCATGGATATATGCTCTCGACTGGATATTTTTATTTTGATTATGGGTATTCCATTGTGCTTTGATAATCACGGATCTAGAATTTTTTATGTGGGTATACGATATTTTCTTGGTCGCCATCTTCGGAACCTCTAGTTCATCTTTAATGAAGGACACCATGATTTCTCTTGTGTACCTTACATCACCGGGTTCTATTACTCTATTTCGAAGCTCTAATCATTTGGTTTTATACTTATGGCTCTATTTTTGTGGCCTTGTATATTCATTTGTATGGTTGTGTATCGACGATTGAAGTTCGAATCTGGGTTCCTCAATGTTATGTGATATATAACCTAAAACTGGGTATTTATAGATATGAATTTTTACTTTTCCCACTATTTATTAATACTTTGCTCCACCATATACAATGGAAAGTCATAATTTCATTTTGCTCGTAAGTTTGGACTACTATTTGCTTTTATTGACTTGAACCCCGCATTCGCTCCATGGTTCAAGATTTTCATTCTCGGGAAGCTCAGTTAAGATCATAAACCTTCAAGGTCACTTTTTTAGTTGTATAACATGCCTTTTGGACATGTATCTAGATGTCATTTGAAGTTTTATTTCATTTTAGTGTGGAAATCCCCATGGCCATCTTAGGTTGCATGGGCATTGTTATTTTCAATTTTTCGGTGCTCCTTTGCTTGAAAAGACTCGTAGAAAACATAAGCTCTGCAATAATTTAATTTATGCTTTTATATAGTTCATTGCCTCTGTCTCGCATGAGTTCATTCCATATGGGTACAACTATTTATGTTGCACTATCTATTGATTTGAGCCATTAACTTGTCATGCTAAGTATTTAGCTCATTGATGATCATTTGAGTTCTACAGAGCTCATTTTGATTCAATAATGACTTGGGCGAGGTTGTATTGCATAGTTTACTATGTAAATGTTTTATACTACTTTACTCCATGCTTTTGAGTTCAAAACTCCCTAACTCTTGGTATTTCATCAACAATTAAATGCAATTCTTTGTTTTTAGATCACTTGTAGCTTTGTATTGTTGACGTCTAGGCTACATCATTGTCTTTGTTATTGGGTGCCCCAAAAAGGGCTAAGTTCACATTTCAGTTCTCTCTATTCGTTGTTGTTGGCCTATTTGCCCTAACGTAGCTGTCTCATAAAACCAAACTACTACCTTCTCCCCTTGAGGGTTAACTGCATCATTCGCTAAGATATGGGTTGTTGAGAATTGTGTGGATGCTTAGATCTCGAGCTATTAGTTGCCATGGAAGAAATGTGAACTTTGGTTTGTATGTTAAAATGCAATGCCTTCCTTATTTTTGAGTAGATTTTCATCTCGAAGCTTTCGGGTGATTGTTGGTTTGATGCATTTTTCTCACTTACAGCTCATATGCTTTAGAACCTTACATTTATGCACAATTTTGCTTTGGAAAAGTTATTATTTGCACAAGATCGACTTGATTTTTTGTATGAAGAAAATTGAGGTCGATATTTACTCTATATCTGTTGTGAGGCTACTTTCCATGTCCTGGGCAACTTTATTTTGATGAAACCTAGAGCTTGAGGCTCCTTGTGAAACTAAAAATGACATTCTCTTGTTAAGAGTCCTCATTAAATTATTGTATTTTCTCCGAAAACTACTTACCTTCCTATAGTTGCACTTTCCGTAGCTTTAAAATCTTCTTTATCGAGTTGTACATTTCTTTCTTGAAGCTTTGAGAAATCTGGAAAATGAAGCTTGTAATTTTGTCATTGATTTGTACAAATATGAATCTATCTTAAAATCATCTTTGTGATAGTTAATAGATTTTGATAAATCATGTATTGGATTTTTCTCGCAACTTTATTTCGTGAATTGACATCCGGAAATACATCTATGAGATAGGATGATTATTTGCGCATGTTCATTGCAACTTCATCTTCCAATTTATCTCGATAACTATGGAATGATCATGTATTGCTTTGTATATGCACGATTTTTTTCTTAGTTGTCTCATTTATGAAGTTCGCTATAGAGATGGGTTTATCAAGAACATAATTGTGGCTTGATAAAAGATTATTTATTTCATATGCATTGATCTTCCTCCTTGAATGCATAACTAATATAATTTGATTTATCAATCTTTGCTACTTGGAAGGATTTGATTTATCTTATAATGTGAAACATAACTAAAAATTGCACTCTGTAGATTGCTTTATTTCTTTCCTAGTATCATTGCTTAAAATGAATTCAATTTAGCAAGTTGAATGTATATTTATTTTTCAGAATTCAATGATGTTTCATGTATGATGATCATGAAACTCGAGCTTTTGCTAGAAATCTATGAATATGTCTTTGATGTCCCATGCTGACATATACATCTCTTTTCTAGTCTATACTTTTGATAGTATATGTGTTTCCATGCCAAGTCAAAAATAACTCCATTCACATTTGATTGCTCATGCTTTGTAACAAACCTTTAAAACATTGTTGTCATTTAGTTGATTATTTGTAGCAATTGATCAATTTCTTGTACAAAAAGATGCATTCGAACAATTATGATATTACCTCCATGGTTGTACCCTACATTACTTTATGTACTTCATATTTCATGATGTATTATACCTTCATTTGATGGTGTATTTCAAGAATTGGGATTTTTATACTTGTACATGTACATGATTGAAACTTGTATAGATGTGTATAGTAGAACATGATCAACAAATCTGATTTTGGGCAAGCATTTAAGTATTATGGTTCATATTTGCTTACTTCATGAGTGCATAGTTGTTACATGTGAATGTAATAATGGTTGCACATTGCATTCTGAAAATTGCATCTTTGTTTTACTTGGAACTTTTAAAATCTGCAATCTATTTAAGAAATCTATATTTGAACCTTACATCTTTTCCATGCAAAAGACATTGTGGATTTGCGTTACATTTGTACCTTCATTTGATGAATTGTTTTAATTCTTATCTTGAATCAAAAACATATCATTCCATGCCAAGCATAACGATAAGTTTGTACTTTCCTTCGTTGTTAGCTTGATCTCGTGCACTCAAATCTTTCAGACCGTTTTTATTCATCCGTACTTGATCATCAATTTTCTTCCATGACATCATGAAAACCAAATATGTTTTTCTATGAAAAATATATATCATGTACCTGCACACGCTTATCAACTAGTTAGAAAATATGAAAGCCCTTAGGCTTTTCTTTTATCACCTGGTTGATCTCTTCTTGTGTTCTATAAGTAACTATTTTTCCTTTCTTTTCTCTTTTGTCCATCATGATTCTAAGAATCATATGTGCTTATGCAAGATAGTACTTTCTCATTTATGTATCTAGTTCATGTACCTTATTCATGTTGACTTCAAATGATTCATTTTCATGAAACTATTAGCACATGCATATAGATTAAACCTCAAGCTTAATAACTGACAACCTTTTCTCCTTTCTTTTCAGGTACATCGATGGACTAGATGATGTAGAAGAAGATGAAGAAGTTGCAACTAGAGCAATGAATACCAAGAGAAGACCCAAAGGAAATGATGGGTTTCTTCTATATTCCTTTGCTTTTAGCTTTGTGTACATGTATCTTTTACTTTAATAGTCATAAGTTACATCCCATGGCTTGTGTGGGAAAACTAAATTTGTATCTCTTTATGAATAAATGAAATTAAATTTTGTAATTGAGTTGTCTATTTCCTTTTGCATTTGATTACTGTAAATGATAATTTTGGAATGATCTAAACAACTCAAAACATAATTAATCTCATTCAAACATAAATAAATAACAAGAATTAATGTATATGTAATTGATAATGTCTCTTTAGCCATGCAAACAACAACTATGTTTTTTTTTCTAGAGTTTAACTCCTCAGGTCTGCATATTTTCCTACCTTTATTAAGGCTTTAATTTAGTTCTTTGGGACCTTTATGAAACTTTGATGAAGATGAACATGAAATGAAAACAAACGTGATGGGTTGCATTCTGTAACAGCACACTTAGCTACATTTTTCTTTGTTGATTTACTTACTGCAACTTAAAACCATTAAGAAATTATATGTCTTCCCCTTAGTTAGGTCCATCACATCAACGCCTTCCATTTGAAACGAAGTTTCAAGATGCCTATTTTTGTACAAGTGAAAAAATTGTCAACATTTCTAGCGATCTTGCTTTGGGAAAGATGTCTGCTAGCTTCAAGATTAATGTCTTTTTCTTGTCCATTGGGCATGGATTCAAAAGACTATAACCAAAATCTATCCTTTTCTAAAAACCGACCATTCTTAAAAACAAACTAAACTGGAAAGGATTTGGTAAACTAGATCACATGCATGAATGCACTTATTGAATTGAAAATTGTAATGTGCATGAAATGCACTTATTGAAAGGGAAATCCTAATATACCCTACTCTAACCAGTAAGAAACTGAAGCTAAACGAGGCTCAAACAGGTAGTGAAAAATAATTTCCCTTTCTCCAAAATCGAGGCCATGAATGTAGCTTGGAAAACAAGTAATATGACATAACTAAAAATGAGATATGTAGCTTTAACTTGTTTGAATGATCAACCCAAAATACAAAGAACCTTTATATATGATTTGCAAACTATTTCGAGATATTTTGGGTCTGATGCTCATTTGTGTGCTCGAGATGAGCATGAACTATGGTATCTTTGTTGTAACTTACCGAAAATTAGCCAAATACCAAATAGGACAAGGCCTCCTAAAGAACGGATAGGTTGACTGTTTTGATTTGTACTATTTCATTGTCTTTCTTTTCATCCTTAGGTATATTTTGAAGCTTATTTGATAGTTGTTTTGCCTCTTCAAACTATTGTAACTCATTAAATTGTTGTTCCATTTCCTTCTCAAGAACATTTTGAGACTGATTTAGACATATTTTAGCCTCCTCAAACTATTGTACCTTATCAAAAATAACATATTGAAGCTGATTTGAGGGTTGTTTTTCCTTCTTAAGTTGCTTTTGTAATATGACTACTTTTCAGTTGTGACATCAAACTCTTCAATTATATTCAGTTCACCATGAATGTTGAATCTTCAAGCTATTCTCCTATGATATATTGTTGATCCGGGCTACTTACAGAGCTTATAATTTACTTCACGAGGCACTTTAACTATCCAAAAGAGAAGCAATCTCCATACATGCAATAGAATAAGGGTCCTCACACTTAGCTAAATCTTCTTGGTTATCCTGAAACTGTTCTTTCTCATTTTCCTCATCAAACTTGAAATCGATAAGCTGCAAACATGTTGCTCATTCCCTAAATTTGCTTATTTATCTTCGGACAAGACTTGCAAATCCTCTTCGGGTTCTCGCAAATTGTGATGAATCGAGTATGTATGAGTATGGTGCCTTCATACACACTACACTTAGAATATGCATATTGTGATCATCTTCCACTTGTACTTGTTTTTATGCAAAAGTAAATTGTACCTTTTGCATGGGTTGTTTCTCTAACTCATTAATAACATCAAACTGAAACATTGAAAGCCATACTTGTAAATTTTGCAAGAATACCAACATGTTGTTTTCTTTTGTTGGCTGCCCCTCGTGGATAATTTTCTAATTTTCTCCTTCATGAACTGGTACTTTGAATGAGGGAGGAGGGATGGGCTTGATTTTATCTTGAAGTCAAAATTTTTGAACAAAAGATTGGGGTACAAGGTCTAGATGTAGAACAACAAGAGAACGAAAGGTTGGATACTTAAATTTGGATTCAATACATGATTGTAGAATGGAAGGAATAACAATTGCAATAGCTTGAAATTTTGGGCACCGATGAATGGGTTGCATTAGTTGTGAGGAAGGTATGTGGGCACTGGGTTGTGATGGGGAAGGTAAGTGGGAGCATCCCATTAATAGGGTTCCTCAACCTAACGCCTATCATTATCCACTGCTTGTAATTTCTCAAATTATTCCTTGATAGCTAAATATTGTGTTGAAGTTCATTAAGATGAATTTCAAGTTCTTTCCACCATTCACAATCAACATAACCATCTTCATAATCTTGATTTTGAGCAACATAATAATCATCATATTGATAATTATATTGATTTCCAAGGTTCAAGTCATAAGGGTATTCATTTTGATAGGGATCATAGTACTGATCTGAAGGGGGAAATGGATAAAAAGGATGTTGATCTGACTAGTAATACTGCTAAAAATGGGGATTCATGGCTACGGGACCTCATAAAATATAGAAATATGAAAAATAGGTTTGTTGCTCATGAAAATAACTTGATAACAACAAAATATCATATCCATATTTTCTTGAAAAATACCTTAAAAGAGTTGTAATTGAGGAATTTGATGCTTTGAAAAACACTGCACAAGTCTCGAAATCGATTTCTGATTCGTTAGATGAGTTATGTTGTGGATCTTCAAAATTTATAATGCATAAATAATATTTCTCGTCCCACCAAAGTCGTGCCAAAAATTGTTATCTCTCAGAAGTTCACCTTGATTGAGGGATAACAACAAGGGTCCAAAGCTTGCTCTTCCCTCACTTCTGCAGACATAATGGAAACACCTCAGGTATGTGGGTATCCCTATGTTAAGATGAGTCTTCGGGATTACAAGGTTGGTTCCTTATTGATGTATCCTAAACTAATTTTTTTGGGGTTTTAAGGGTAAAAAGATGGTTGTAATTAAAATTTAAATGAGGTGATACACCAAAATTGATGAGGGCTTTGACTAAGAAACATGCACAATATATTGAGAACAAATTAATGAAGCACAATCCAATGGGTTTCAGCTTGATCCTAAGGAAAACACTTATGTATTGAGGGATAAATCACAACAACATAAAGAACTAACATGCACAATAAGACTAAACAAAAAACACCAAATTTGTAGTAAGGTAAGTTAATTAATTTAGGGAATGTACATTCATAAGAGTTAATAAAATAATACACACAGTGTAAGTAATTAGAAAGGAAAATATGGTTCTCATTCAAGGGCAAAAGCGGCAAATCGCGTCATCTCTCAATACAAAATTCCTCTTGTGACAATAATAATTTGTGCTTTGCCAATGCACACAATATATAGAAAAAATATTCACCCACACCCCCTAAAAATAGACCAAGTCTAACTACACTTGCATGGTAATTTTAGCCTTTTGGATGAATAAATAACAAGGCTTAAAATTACACATGGTGTTACATGAGGCAAAAATAGCCTTTCTTTCCAAAAATACAACTAGTCAAACTAATTTCACTATTTTATTCTAATGCATGAACCGTATGGTCACTTCTGGAAGGATTAAGGTATTTGTTGGTGAATATTCAAAATGTTATTTCTAACTTTGCTTTGTGTGCAATTAATCCAAGGTGCATGCAAATATCTTCTTTGTCATCATCTTGAATTCTATCATCTAGTTGATGATGTGATAGTTGTCTCTTCTTTGTCTTGATATGCAAGTAAGTCATATGAAAAACACTCCTTTGTCTCTTTTGTGCACATGTAAGATAATTAACAAAAGCAAATAATAATTAAAAGGAAGGTAAGTGTTGATCTACGTAGACCATGAAAGTTTTAATCATTCTCCTTTTTTATTATCATTATGAATTTTCCTAAGGTTAAGGGACCTTATTATGCACATATACCACCTTTTGATAATTGATGGTATAGACCATAACATAAGTGATAATTATAAGTTTTGACCCCTTTGCTTATAATGTGTATCATCATGGCACATGAGCTATAGTCGATCAAAGGTAAAAATAATCATTCTTTGAAAATACGGTCCCCTTTACACGATGAATTGACCCTTTGTATCATTATGTTGGTGGAGGCTAGCTTAACCCTAGATAGGGTTTCGGATCACTTGCCATGTGTACTATTTGGAACTTTGGTTGAGTCTAACTAACTCGAGCCTCGAGTTAGGGTGGAAAAGGCATTGCAACCATAATTATTTTCATTATTCTTTGAGCTCCTTTAAGCTAGCGAAGCTCTGAATTTTTTTAGACGAGCATGGTTGAGGTCTTGAACTCATTCTCGAGCTCTATGAAGTTTCAAGCATGAAGTTTTGTATTTTTCTGCTATTTGTCATCATTATGAGCTTCACTATGAGATTTTTTGACAAGGATGACATGAAAATGCCTTCGAGCTCTATTTTAGTTCTATGTTATTCCAAAAGGTAAGATTCTGAGCTATGGTTTTCCATTGGTGCACCTTCAATTTGTTATTTCCCTCTATTCGATACTAAAAATGTTTGGATATCCCTGGTTCTTGATCTTTTACACTATGGGAACTTCTGGAACTCGAAAACACTTTTGGGCCTCCATTTCTTTCAACTCGTTTGAGGGTTTCGCATGGCTTGGTTTTGTGACTAGTAAGTTGGAAACTTGCCATGAATTTGCACTTTGTGGAAGTTTTGCTTGATTTATAAGAGTTCGACCTTCTATTATTTTATACATCTTCATAATGAAGTCAAACTTTGCTTCCTACTTGTTGGCTTATCACAAATATATGCTCTAAGTTTTGGCATTTCCATTTTGATTCGGGTATTCTGTTTTGCTTTGATAATCACCAAATCCGAATTTGTTGATGTGGGTATACAATATTTTCTTGGCCGCCATATTCAAAACCTCTTGGTCATCTTTAACCAAGGCTTTCATGATTTCTCTTCGTATCTTACATCACCGTGTTCTATTACTCTATTTCACAAGCTCCAATCATTTGGTTTTACATGTGTGGCTCTATTTTTTCGGCCTTGTATATTCATTTATATGGGTGTGTATCGACGATTGAATTTTGAATATGGGTTCTTTCGTGTTCTCGTGATATATTATCTAAATTTGGGTCTTTATAGATATGAATTTTTACTTTTCCCATGTTGATTAATACATCGCTCCACCATGTACAATGGAAAGTTGTAATTTCATTATGCTTTGAAGCTTGGACTAGTATTTGCTTTTATTGACTCAGTAACCCCGTATTTGCTCCATGGTTCAAGATTTTCATTCTTAGGGATTTCGCTTAAGATCATTAACCTTCGAGGTCACTATTTTAGTTGTATAACATGCCTTTTGGATGTCATTTGAAGTTCTATTTCATTTTAGTTGTGGAAATCCCCTATGGCCATCTTAAGTTGCATGGGCATTGTTATTTTCCATTTTTCAATGTTCTTTTGCTTGAAAAGACTTCATAGAAAACATAAGCTCTGCAATAATTTAATTTATGCTTTTCTATAGTTCATTACCTCTATTTGGATGAGTTCATTCCATCTAGGTATAGGTGTTTGTGTTGCATTATCTATTGCTTTGAGCTATTAAATTGTCATGTTAAGTATTTATCTCATTGATGATCATTCGAGTTCTACTAGAACTCATTTTGATTCAATAATGACTTAGGTGAGTTTGTATTGCATGGTTTATTATGTAGCTCGATTATACTACTTTACTCCATGCTTTTGAGTTCAAAACTCCCTAACTCTTGGTATTTCATCAATAATTGAATGTCATTCTCTGCTTTTAGTTCATCGGTAGCTTTGTATTGTTGGAGTATGGGCTGCATCATTTCCTTTGTTATTGGGTGCCCCAAAAAGGGTCGAGTTCACATTTGGGTTCTCTTTGTTCGTTGTTGTTGGCATGTTCACCCTAATGTGGTTGTCTCATAAAACCTAATCAGTACCTCCTCCTCGAGGGTTCACTCCCGTATATTCACCGAGATCTAGGTTGTTGAGAATTGTGTGGATGCTTAGATCGATCTATTAGCCGCCATGGAAGAAATGTGAACTCTTGTTTGTATGTTAAAACTTGCAATGCCTTCCTTATTTCTCGAGTAGATTGTCGCCTCTCGAGCTTTCGGGTGATTTTTGTTTGATGCATTGTTCTCACTTACATATCATATCTCTTGAATTCTTAGAACCTTACATTTATGCACAATTTTTCCGGAAAAGTTATTATTTACACAAGAGTGACTTGATTATTTGTATGAAGAAAACTCGAGGTATGATATTTACTTTGTATGTGTTGTGAGGATACTTTCCATGTCCCTGGGAAGCTTTGTTTTATGAACCCTAGAGCCTTTAGGTTCTTTGTGAAACTAAAAATGAAATTCTCTTGTTAAGAGTCCTCATTCAATTGTTGTATTTTCTCTTAAAACTACTTTCTTCCTATATTTGCACTTTCCGTAGCTTTAAACTCTTCTTTATCGCATGAGTTCTTTTCTGAAGCTTTGAGAAATATGGAAACCAAGCTTGTAAGCTTATCATTGATTTGTACAAATATGAATGTCTTAAAATTCTCTCTGTAATAATTATTTTATTTTGATAAATCATGTATTGGATTTGTTCTCGCAGCTTCATTTCATGAATTGACATCTAGAAATGCATTTATGAGATAGGATGATTATTTGTGCATGTTCATTGCAACCGCAACTTCCAATTTATCTTAATAACTATGCAATGATCATGCACTATTTTGTATATGCATAACATGTTTCTTAGTTGTCCCATTTATGAATTTTGCTAGAGTTGGGTTTATCATGAACATAATCGTGGCTTGATAAAATATTATGTACTTCATATACATTGATCTTCCTCCTTGAATGCATAGCTAATATAATATGATTTGGCAATCTTTGTTGCTTTGAAAGATGTGATTTATCTTGCAATGTGAAACATAACTAAAACTTGCACTCTATAGATTGCTTTGTTTCTTTCCTAGTATCATTGTTGAAAATGACTTCAATTTAGCAAATTAAATGTACATTTCTTTTCAGAATTCAATGATGTTTCGTATGATGATCATGAAACCTAAGCTTTTGCTAGACATCTATGAATCTGTCTATGATTTCTCATGCTTTGACATCTACATCTCTTTTCCAATATGCACTTTTGATAGTATACGTGTTTCTATGCCAAGTCAAAAATAACTCCATCCATGTTTGATTGCTCATGCTTTTAACATAAACCTTAAAAACATTGCTGCCATTTAGCTGATTATCTGCAGGAATTGATCAATTTCCTACACAAAAAGATTCATTTTGAGCTATTATGATAGTACCTCCATGGTTGTACCCTATATTACTTTTTGTACATTATATTTCATGATGAATTATACCTTCATTTGATGATGTATTTCGAGAATTGGGATTTTGATACTTGTACTGCATACATGATTGAAACATGTATAGTTGTGTATAGTAGAACATGATCAATAAATATAATTGCTGGGAAAGCATTTAAGCAATATGGTTCATATTTGCTCACGTCATGAGTGAATAATTTTTACTTGTGAACGTTATAGTGGTTGCACATTTCATTCTAAAAATTGTATCTCTGTTTTACTTGGAAATTTTAAAATATGCAATTTATTTAAGAACTCTATATTTGAACCTCATATCTTTTCCATGCAAAAGACATTGTGGATCTGCATTGCATCTATACCTTCATTTGATGAATGGTTTTAATTCTTATCTTGAACAAAAGCATATCATTCCATGCCAAGCATAACAATAAATTTTTACTTCCTTCATTGTTAGCTTGATCTCAGATTCAAATCTTTGCACTATTTTTATTCATTTGTACTTGATCATCAATTTGTTGCCATGGAATCATGAAAACCAAATATATTGTTCTATAAAAACTATATATCATGTACCGAACACTTATCAACTAGTTAGAAAAAATGAAATCCCTTAGGCTTTTCTTCTATCAATTTGGTTGATCTCTTCTTGTGTTTCATAAGTAACTATTTTTTCTTTCTTTTTCTTTTGTCCATCATCATTCCGAGAATCATATGTGCTTCTACAAGATAGTACTTTCTCATTTTTGTATCTAGTTTATGTACCTTATGCATGTTGACTTCAAATGATTCATTTGCATGAAACTATTAGCACATACAATACAAATTAAACCTTGAGCTTAATAACTGACAACCTTTTCTCCTTTCTTTTCAGGTACATCAATGGACTCGGATGATGCGTAAGAAGATGGAGAAACTACAATCGGAGTAATGAAGACCAAGAGAAGACCCAAAGGAAATGATGGGTTTCTTTTATATTCCTTTTCTTTTAGCTTTGTGTATATGTATCTTTTACTTCAATAGTCATAAGTTACATCCCACGGCTTGTGTGGGAAAACGTAAATTGTATCTCTTTATGAATAAATGAAATTGAATTTTGTAATTGAGTTGTCTATTTCCTTTTGCTTTTGATTATTGTAAATGACAAACTGTGGAATGAACTAAACAAATCAAAATACAATTAATCTCATTCAAACATAAAGAAATAACAAGAATTAATGTACATGTAACTGATAATGTCCCTTCAGCCATGCAAACAACAACTATGTTTACTGTTCTGGATTCCATCTCCTCAAGTCTATAGATGTTCACGCCTTTTTCAATCTTTTACTTTTGTTCTTTAGAACCTTTGTGCAACTTTGATGAAGATGAACATGGAATGAAAACATACGTGAGGTGTTGCATTTTGCAACAACACACATAGTTGCATTTTGCTTTGTTGATTTACTTACTACAACTTAAAACCTTTAAAAACTGTATGGATTCCCCTTAGTTAGGTCCATCACATCAATTCCTTCCATTTGAAATGAATTTTTGTGTTGCCCATTTTTTCACAAGTGTAAAAAATTTCAATAGGGAGATGAGTGTACCATTGTAATGCCTCGTCAACAAGACTATATCAGAAGGCCTTAAGTAATAATCTATCATTGGAATAAGAGGCCATAAACGAGTGGTAATGGAGGAGATGAGCATGAGGGTCACTAGTACCATCAAAACATGTGAAAGTAGGCATGACAAAATCTTGAGGAAATGTAAAGTTATGAATCTTTTTAGGGACCAGATTACCATGTAATGAATTGTTGTCAATAGAAGCGTAATAAGCCCTAATTTCTAAAGTGAGGGAGTGAACTTGAGATTGGAGATGACCTACTACATGCATGAGAGAGATGATGTTGTGTGAAGGAATGGTGGAAGATGAAAACAAAGTATTAAGCGGTTGTAGTTTGCCATTATGGGTAATCATAGGAATATCAAGAGGTGATAAGGAAGATTCGATGCTAAGGGCACACTAGAGTAGGTGTTGAGGAAGCTATAGGAGGTGAGATAGATGAAGTATTTATAGCTATGGTGGGACTATCATCAGAAATAACCTTAATAGATGAAGTGACCGATGGAGGCACATCTATAGGAGAGGATGGACTAAGAGTTGCAGATGATGTAGTAAGAGGTGAAGAAGAAGTGATAGATGGTGGTGACTCAGGCACAACAGTAGATGTAATATCAGGAGAAGGTAACAATGGAGTAGGAGAGTCACATTCAACAAAGATATAAATAAGGAGAACCATGACTATTATCGCCTCACTAGTATCAGATAGATTCGTATAAGTGATAACATTGCTAAAGAGGTTATCAATAGGATCATCAACATAATGTGAAGGAACATGCAAACTAGTAAGAGATGTAGTAGGGGAAGCAATTTCAGAAATGGTAGGATCATGAGAAGAAACTATATCAGTGGCCGGAGTGATAGAAGAATTAGTGTGGACTTGTGAATGATTGTCAATACCTAGCAAGTAATCAATAAGGGAATCATCTAAAGTTTCTTGTGAAAGATCAGAAGGAGGATCACAAGTGACCGTATGACATGGTGTACAATGAGTAAATGTGATAGGATCCTCAACAATGTTAATGCCTATAGGATAATCTATAAAACTAGTAGGCACATGTTTTTGGCCATCTAAGAGTTTTTGTTGAATATGATTGGGTGTAGTAAGCGGAACATTGATAAAGATTTGAGCTCAGCTATGGCAGCCTCATCATAAATAGGGTTAACACTAAAGTGAGACATGATGGGAAAAGAAGATGAGTGATCTTTAACCATTAGGGTTTGATTGGATCCTAGGGAAAACTATTCAAAAAGATGGGTTCACCAAAATGATTAACTAAAATATGGTATTTGGAATCTATATTTTAAGTTAATCTAAATAACAACAATATTGGAAATAGCTAATATAAAATGAAATACAAATACTAAATATTTTATTTTTATATTTAAATGAAGTAGAATAAATGAAATAGAATGGATAAGGTACTAACCTGAATATAACTTACCTCACAGTGTGTTGGGCTTGAATAGACTTATATGTAGATGGGACAAAATATGAAAATGCTACCCTAAGAAGTGTAACAGTTGGAGATCTAGCTGGAATGGGGTGCAGGAGAGTACTAGGGCACCTATGGGTGCCCTAGTCTATATTCTAGGCATTGTGGTCTGTAGAAAATCTCAAGATCTGAGTCTAGAAGTGTCGCAAGGTCTTCACAATATATTTATCCTTATTGCATGGTTGTCGCAATATCTTCTCTTATGTCACCGTGGATATGATGTGAATATCTACCTGCAAAACCCTATTCAAACCATCAAATTCCTAAAAACAAAAATGCTTATGAATAGGTCGAACTAACCTTATCTACAACAATGGCGGACTTACGAATAAGCATTACACTACATTCCAGACCCAATGTAGTTCTATGTGCCTGTGTGTGTAATTTTGTGCCTAAGATGCCCTATCGCCAATGAAAAAAAAGTAGGGGGCAATAACTAGATGTAAACATGCAAATGGTAGATGGAAAAGAAAGAATACAACCCTTTCCCCCTATGCTTGTGATGAGTACATTATTTGTCTTATTTATGTCATTCATATGATTGATAATTTTTCATTTACACATGATTCACTAGTGCATGGGGATGTTTTATATGGTTATATATTAGTGAGTTTAATGCATTTTCCTTGTCTTTGTTCATGTAACCTATTAATTGTATAACTTCCTACTAATTTCCTTTACGAGTGAAATGTGGTAAATGTGTGTAGGATAATAATGAGCATTTACTACTAGTTTTGGTGTGTAGTCAAGGATTCTCGAGTTTGAAGTCGGTATGCAGTCATGGAGAGACTTTTTCCATTAACATGCCTATAAACATGGGTCTTGTTTCTAGCAAGTTCTGTAGGATTTTATGAAATTTAATCGAATATTGTTAGTGGTAGAACTTGGTGCCTATAATTTTGGCATGATATGTAACCGAATGTGTCTATATATAGACATATCCTTAAAGAACAATGTAGTAGTTGGATAATATTGATAATCTGCAATATAGTTTGTATCAGTTAGTGTTTACTTTTCAAATGCATTGAATATGTCATAGAAATTATTTGAATCAATATAAGTGGAGATTGTTCTAAGAACCTCTTTTTGTTAAGATTGCCTATGTCCCAAGGGAGAGCAAGCGCCCACTCGACCGAGGTAACTAGAGGTTGTTTACATTTGTGCATGAATGTGGTTTTCTGATAAGTCATTATTTTCTCAATTCCTCTACTACAATTTCTATTTAGTATGTTTATTTCCTTTATCACAATTTCCATTCAAAGTGTATGTTTCCTTTTATGCAATTTCAATTTTGAGTGTGTGTTATTTGAATTCAGTTATATTAATTTAGTGTGTGCATTATAAATCTAGTAAAGTATTTCCTATTAAAAGTAGAGATGCATTTCATCATAGTAATGTCATTTCTATAGCTTAGCATTAAGATTCCGAAGATTAATAGGAAACGAAGAAAGATCCAACAAGAAAACCCCCAAAGAAAGACCCAACAACATAATTGGTTGTACAGGGCTTCATTGCATATAGCCTTAGACACACAACCCTGGTTTATAATGACACTAGCAGAAAAAATTGTTAGTTAAATGATTGGATAACACAACGACCTATCATTTTTGGCACTGTTGTCAAGGAACACCATAAGCTCAATACACCAAATTTATTCACTTTTACATGTTATGGGTGTTAATGGAATTAATCTATGCAACCAGTCGAAGTCCTAGGCCTTGTTTACATAACCAACCTTGATGCATAGGCCACGGGACGATCAAGGGATATTTATACCATGCAATATCCACATAATATCTCCAAAACAAATACACGTAGGGAAAATTGAAAGTGACATTGAATCTAATCCAATGCCTAGGAGCCCTTCTGAACATTCTACTTCATCCTATTTCGAACCAGAACAACATTCATAAATGGGAGACAATGGGAATAATGAGAACCGACCCTTGGGAAGAACCTTTACCTATACCATTATCTTAAATGAAGATGAGGATGCACCTATGAAGAATATATTAGCATCCATCCTCCCTATCTTCCGAGGTATATCTACAAAACTTCTTGATCAGTTCTTGTTTGAATTCAAAGTTCTTTGTCGGACATATGACTACTACAAAACAAACAATCAGAAACTCAAACTATTTCCTTCCACTCTCAAGGACTCTGCTATGAGGTGGTTCGTGGATTGTCCCCTAACTCCATTCATTCTTGGGAGGCCATGGATACATACTTTCTGGATAAATATCAAGACTACTGTAGGGGAAGGGATATGAAGGAAGAATTATTCCAAATAAAGTAAAAAGAAGATGAAAATCTAGAGGATTATTTGGATAGATTTCTCTCTCCATCGGAGGAGTGGTTATGAGTTACATGTAGAAATCACAAAGACATTTTTCCTTAAAGGACTTGATGAGGAAACCAAGCATTCCCTCCATCTTATGGGAGTAGGTGATGTACACAAACTTAATATAGAACAAATCACGAGCTTTGCGAAGTTACTCTAGAACATGAGGAGGTATAAGGAAAAGAAAAACATCCAAGCTTGCCCTAGGTACCTCAGAAATTCTGGAGGAAATGGCTAATATGAAAATAGAAATTTTTTCACAATTAACATCAACCATATATGGGCTTAAATCCAAAACTAGTGTTGTAAAAGAACCTCTGGATATATATTGTCCTAAATGCAGGAAAAGACATCCCTTGAGAGAGTGTCCTTTGGATGTCACAGACATGTGTTTGATATATGATGTCACTGATCACGATAATAATCATTACACTTTCTTACCAAAGTTGAAATCAGGATTGAATGTTGTCTCTCAAACTGATGCAGAGGTAAACTTTGTTCAAAGGCCAAATAATTAGGCTATGTATGCTCCTCAACCTGCTCAAACTCCTGGAGGATGTCATGGCCCCAGACTCCTCACCTACTTGGGGACAACCTGAGTGGACACCACCAAATTGGATGGCTTACCCACATCCAACACCAAGGATAAATCCCTACAATCAACAAGGTTGGCCATCACCAGCCAATGCAAATCCATGGCAAAACCAATAATGGGTACCTCAACAGAATTCTAATCAAAACCAACAATGGGTACCTCAATAGAATTCTAATCAACAGAGGAGGTTTCAGCAACCATGACAGGATTTAATGACCCCACCAAAAACTATCAACAACACAGGAAAGCAACACAAACACAACTTCCATCCTAGCCTGTAGTGAACCCTAAAAATCATCTGAAAAATTTAATTAATGAAACATGACCTAGTGATACAATGCAAATTAATACTATCAATAATTTACTACTAAGGTTTGGAAAAACATTGAATCATCCTCCTATTGTTATCACGAAAAACTTATAGAAAGTGAGAAAAAGAGACACCTAAGGAAAATGCCAAAACCGAACATGTTCCACAAACACAAGACACTAGGAATGGTCAAGGAAAAGATAAGAATGTTCATACAACTCCTTTTCTAGAATGATTATAGGAAACTCGAACTACAAAAGAAACAATGCTAGTTCACGAGTTGAAAAAGATGAACATAGAGGTCCCACTTTTGAGAGCGATAAGGGACATTCTTGAATTAAACCAAACCATTAGAAACGAGTGTATAAAGACACTAGGAAGGAAGAAGAAATACCCAAAAACGATCAAGGTGGAAGGGAATTTAGTTGATCTTGTTGTTGGAAAACTTATTTCACCAAAATATGGGGATCCTAGGAGTCCATTCATTACTATTTTTATAAATGGTCAGTCAATATCTAACATTTTGGTGGATCTTGGTGTTGCCATCAATGTTATAACAACATATATGTTCAATCTATTGTCCTTAACAAGATTACAGCCTACCAATACCATTCTTCAATTAGCAAGATCAATCTATTGTTGTACCAGATGGTGTGATTGAAGATATAATGGTCACAATTGAATCCTAGGAGTATCCCGTCGATTTTATGATATTACAACCTAAAGCTTGGAAGTTGGGATATCCAGTCATCCTAGGAAGACCCTGGTTGGCTACTATTGTTGCATATATTGATTGTAGGTTAGGGAAAATGACCATTTTGAATTGGAAAAAATCAAAGAATATTTCATTATATCCTCATGCCTAGCCCTATGTGTATGATTGTGAACATGTATGGGTAGATTATTCAGATACTAACTCTCTGATTCCTTCTTATTTGGCCACCATTGCAGTGAAAAATCACATGACATAAATTGTTGAGTCATATACAATGTCTGATGAAGAGGATACTATGGCTACGGAAATCAACATTGAGGCTATAGAAATTGGAACTAAGGCTACAGAACCATCTGTTTCTGAACACATCAGATATTATTACCTTGGTAAGTGACATTTCCAATGAATATTGTAAAGAAATCTATGCTTATAATGCAGAATGTATAGTCACTGATTTCTATTGTCCTTTAACCAAGATTATGTCTCTTGACAATGTAACTATTTTACACATGCTTCAGCCTCATGTTTGTCCCTTGAATTATTTAATTATTGATGCAAATCTCGCTATTTTAAAAGATACTAAGCAAGTGATTGTTGACATAGGAAAAGAGCTGACCATTGGTAATAACTTAGAGGCCAGCCAAGAGGCTAGGGTTTTAGCAATTTTGAGGAAACATTCCCAAGATTTCACTTGGGATTATACTGATATGAAGGGAATTCATCCAAGCATCTACACTCACCATATCTACACTGAGGATGTTAAACCCATAAGATAGCTACAATGAAGAATTAATCCAAAGCACTCAGAGACATAGTAAAAAATGAGATAGAAAAATTGTTGAAGGTAGGTTTCATTTATCCCATATATCTAATAGTCAGTGGGTATCACCATTAGTTATAGTTCCCAAGAAAAATGGTAAATGGAGAATCTGTGTAGACTATAGGGAACTTAATAAATCCACCAAGAAAGACTACTTTCCCCTACCCTTTATTGATTAGGTTCTGGAAAATATCACAGGTAAGAAATATTTCTCCTTCTTGGATGGGTTTAGTGGGTATAACCAAATAAGTATTGCACTTGCTGACCAGGATAAAACCACCTTCACTTGTCCCTAGGGTACATTTGCATATAGGGTCTTACCATTTGGGATTTGTAATGCACCTGCTACTTTCCAGAGAGCAGTTTTGGCCATTTTTACAGATCTTACAAATGATTGTGTTGAAGTCTACATGGATGAATTCACTGTCCACGGATCCACTTTTGATGAATCTCGAATAGTCTTGAAAAAGTATTAAGTATATGGGAGCAACATCAACTCTCCTCGAGTCATGGAAAATGTTTGATTGTGGTTGACCAGGAATTGTCTTAGGTTAGCATATTTTTTCCAAAGGAATACAGGTTCGACCCCAAAAATATTGCAGTAATCACTCAACTTCCTACATCAACAAATTAGTCTAACATCAAGAGTTTCCTTGGACATGTAGGGTATTATAGGTGATTCATCAAGGACTTTAGTAAAATTGATGCATGTATGTTTTCTTTGCTAACAAAAGATTATGTTTTGAATGGTCTCCTCAATGTCAGCAGGCATTCGAGATTATCAAAGAGAAGCTAACCACCACTCCAGTCTTGAGAGGACCCGATTGGGGGAAACCTTTCCATATTCACACCGATGCATCTAATACAACCATGGGATTTTTTCTTGGATAGAAAGATGAAGAAGATAAGATGTATGCCATTTATTTTATCAGCAAGAATCTAACCCCTACATAGAAAACTACACCACTACGGAAAATGAATTTTTAGTTGTTGTTTACTCCCTAAATAAATTCAAACATTACATCACTAGGTACAAAATCTTTGTTTACACTGACCACTCAACCATAAGATATTTGATGAATAAACTAGTTGTCGGGGGCCAAATTATTCGATGGTTACTCTTGTTATAAGAATTTAATTTGACCATTATTGATAAGCCAGGAAAATCTAATGTTGTTACCGATTTTCTTTCAGATTGAATGTTTTAGGTGATTAAGACGTGGTCCGGGATAATTTTACGGATGAACACTTGTTTTGCGTGATCAATTCAACTACCATGGTTTTCGATCTTGCAAATTATCTAACTACATGGAAGTTTCTGCCTAGTTTACTAATAAAGATGACAAAGATTAGTTAAGAATAGTGAAACATACAAATGGTGTAATGGAATTTAATTCAAATGTTGTCCCGATATGATTCTTCACAGGTGCATTCGTGAGGATGAAGTATATGACATACTGCAAGCTTGTCATGATGAGCCTAGAGGAGGACATTACTCAGTGAAGAGGAAAATTCACAAGGTCCTTAGAGTTGCGTATTATTTTCCCTCTCTTCACAAGTTTTTCAATAAGTATGTGTGGCAGTGTGATGCACGTCAAAGAATGGGGAAGCCCACACTATCCATGGAGATGCCTCTCAATCCTCAACCAATCTTAGGACCATTTGAGAAATGGGGAATTGATTTCGTTGGACCGTTTGATACCCCATCCTTTGGGAAAGAATACCTATTGATGTGCACTAACTACGTCATGAAATGGGTCAAGGTTCAAGAACTGACATCTTCCAATGAGGATGTTGTTGCTAACTTTCTGTACAATCATATAATATTAAGATTTGGCACCCCTAGAGAAATTGTATTTGATTAGGGACCTCAATTCATGTCTAACATGATTGAGGATTTTATGGAAATCTACCAAATCAAACATCAAAAATCGTCACCATACCACCCCGAATCCAATGGGTAGGTGGAAGTCACCAACAAAGAACTTGAGAACATTTTGACGAAAGTGGTCGATGTAGATAGAAACAATTGGGTACCAAAATCCCGAGAAGTTGTTTGGGCTTACGATATAAATTGGAAGACCACTACTGGTTTCTCCCCATATGAACTAGTGTATGGGAAGAACCACTATTACCCATAGAATTTGAATTATAGACTTGGAGGACAACAATGGAAGTTGGCATCGATTTTGACAAAGCACAACATGAGAGGGTAATACACCTGAACGAGTTGGATGAAATGTGGATGGAGACATAGAAACAAACCGAGATTCTTCAATATCAAAGGAAAGTGTGTCATGATGATCATATCAAATATAGGAATTTTAATAAGGGATATTGGGTCTTACTCTTTGACTCAAAGTATCGTAGTTCAAAGGCAAGTTGAGGACAAGATAGTTGGGACCATACCAGATCTAAAAAGTGTTTGATAACGGCTTTGTGTGACTTTTGCCAATTGAAGAACTCTTCTCATGAATGGGCACAAACTATAGATGTATCGGTGTCCTATGGATAAGGAAAATTTCAGCGAAGATATGTTGCTATGCAAGGAAATGGATTCAATGGAGGCGCTCAACTCCTCTTGGCAAGAGTGATTGTTTTTGAATTTGAATAAAGGAAGATGATCATGATTTTGATCTTCTTTCCTTAGTTAGATGTTTTGTTTTCAATAAGGAAGAAATATTCATTATTTGATTAAAAACTAATCACATTTTATCTCAAAATGCAGGATGTGGGAAATCTACAGATATCGAGAAGCTGACTCCATCTCCCAAATCCAATAAAGTGACTTTTCACCATTCTTTTATTCCGCGGACTTAAAGAGTCTCGAGAACACTAAGTTCTGAAGTCCACAAAGACACTAAAAATATTATTCCACGACCTTTTCCACAAAATTTTCCCGAGTCTTAAATTTATTTGTGAAGTTTCCAAAATAGTATAGGGGTTATTTCAGACAACTATTTGGCAACTCATCCGGACATCTACCCGCTAGATACAAAGATCAGTGTCCTTTTGAGCATCCATCGGGCATGGATTCAATCTTGAATAACTTGATCAAAAATTGAAGTTCTTAACCCGAATCAATATGAAGCATTGCATGGACTTAGCATTGATCTAGAACTGCGCCTAGAATGCTCTTGAAGCTAATTTCTTGGGATTTTTATATGCACTTGTAAACTATCCAAAAATGCTTTTTTTTCTAAGGAAAGAACATGGAGAACTTGATCTCGCATGTGATCTTATGGAGCTGAGTGAATGCACCTATAAACTATCCCAAAACACCGATTTTATACCATGGAACCTACTCTCAAATGGACTATGTAACATAAACAAAGGCCAACAACAAAAACTATGTAAAAATGAAAAATCATACATGTTTCAAGAGGAAACATGCAAAGTGTGCACAATGCAATTGTTTTACAAGAATCAAACCTAATATAATCCTAATCTAACCAAAAGAAAAAGGATCTAAAAAATATAGTAATTGGTTTGTAGAAATAGCTTTCCTTCCTTACAAAATTAGACCATGTGATTAATTTTGTAATGGACGTGGTCTTTGATGAGAGTAGAAAATTGTCTTACAAATGTTTTCCCTTCCCATTCAACAAAGTATCAGCTGAAAATAAAATGAATACCTTCTCAAGTTGGTTTGCATTTAGATTTGGGAGGCATTGAAGTTGACCTTTGGAAATTTGATGACCCTCCTCATGCTCTAAAGTGAGCATAACCGGTGGCAACTCTATTTTGAATCCAAACAAGCCAAGTAATTGATTGGGCATGTGGCCTTAGGAGCGAATGAGATGATCCTTGAAGTTTTCCCATATCCTTTGCATCTAACTCTAAGAATGGAGATGGTAGAGACACTTTTTAATTATCTTGAATTTTCGCAAGTTGGTCTAAACTTTGTTTTACTTTCCCTTGCACAAACATTCTTTCCTCCACATTTGTGCTCTCATTTTCTTCATATTCCTCATCAACAAGAAGCATTTTTCTAAGATCTTATTTGTGCTATGTTCTAATTATTCAAATGAATCTACCTCTTCCATAATGATTTCTGAATTAGAAATGGATTCCTAATTATTTTCCTCATGCTCAAACACTAAGTTTGAAAGCTCAAACTCATCCTCCACCTGCTCATAAATCAGATTTGAAAACACATTTGGTTTCTCTTTTTCAAGCTCAAAAACTCTAATTTTTCCAAATATGATTTAGCAGTAAAGAGGCAATGACTAATCTATATTTTATTTTTTGATTAGAGGTAAAAAGGTCTAAGGGATACCTTCCATGTACATAGTCAAAACCCCACTAGGGGTAAGACACAACATAAACAAAACCCAAGGGAAAAAAGTAACAAAATTCCAAAGATAAAATAGCAAAACCCATTACAAACTAACAACAGAGCACCAACAAAATAACAACAATCAATGAAAAACATAAGAAACAAGAAAAAGGAAAAAATCATGAAGAGAAGGCCCCAACCATCAATTCAAATCACCATTCTTTTCCATGTCCTTTAGAATCACTGAGACCATTTCTTCACTAGCTTGTCAATGGAGGCACAAAAATTATCAAGATCGGACTCAATCAAAACTTGTTTCCTCTTTTTAGAATCCTCCTCATTCTTCATTGTTTCGAGCTTGAATCAATGGTGCCATGATATGAAGGTATTGAATGGTCGATTTCATATGAAGTATGCTCCATGTACTAATATTCTACGGGAGGTATTTCAATCAATGCCAACTTCCTTTTCTAAAAATTACATTTATCCTGAAGCATCTCCATACTACCATTATTAACAATAAGGGCCATATTTTCAATCTTTTCACGCATGGTATGCCAATCCTTGAGAATAAATTGGAGCATGCTCTTGTTCATATTAATATCAATTTTAAATTATTCCAAATTGGCAGTTATTTAGCCACCTTGTCTTGAGAACATTTCCCTAGTACAACTGTGTGGCAACAATGGCATCGTCTCCTTCACTATTCTTCTCCTTCATCTTGTGGAGACCTTGAATGGTCTCATCCATGATCTTGGGCTCAAAATCCCTATCCATCGTTAGGGGATTCGCCCCTTAATTTGTTTCTTCTCCCTAAAAACTCAAACTCATTCACGAAGGCATCAACAAACCTCCATTAAAGGACCCAAATATTTTACTGATTTAGTCACATTGGTGAAGCCTCTCTTAAACATGGCGAGGACAAAGCACTACCGAAGGGAAACCTTAACTTGTCCATTTTTAAATTGTTATATGGATGCACACAAAGAACAGAGGATAAAGTAAGGAAAACTATAGCTCGTACCATCTTTGGATGAAATTAATCATGGAAAAATGGTAAGTAAAAATGGACTTGTACCTACCCTCCGGGAAGAGATGTCTAGCAAATTTAGGGACCAATATTTATTCCCTTTGAGAAAATCTTTAACCTCCTATGAAAAATATTTTTGGGCTTAGAAATATCCCTTCCACCCTTCTTTTACTCAAAGTGATGGTAGAAAGGGTTTCAATGTTGACTTGGAGCTTAATTCCCCACATGGAAATAGATCCTCCTATCTAGGCCTTCGAATAATTCCAAGGTTTGGCAAAGTCAATACTAATGTCCTCATCAAACCCTTCAAAAACCTAAAAATGAAGCCATCCCAACCTTTTCAAAAATCACCCAATCCCGAGGATTGATGGTCTCAATGCCAACAAAGTTAGTACGGACTAAATATCCTCCTATTTTACCATCAAGGATAATGGTAACTTGAGAACATAAGAGGATCCATCCCAAAGCACCACTCTCAAATATCCTAGACTGTGTGAGTATTTATAAAAGGATAAATCCTTTCTACGAGCATGGTAGATTAAATCCCACCTCCAATACTCATCAATCAAGTTATTACTTGTGTATAAATGAACATCCACCTAGAATTGAAAATATGCATGGCACGAATCACTCCTCACTCTATCTTTATTCATTTTTTTAACAATCATAAACTTATAATCATCCCGAAACCACACCACATCATAATGTAACTAAAAAGGAGGCCCAATCAGATTAGGTCTTACTATTAGATCCAAAATCATTTAAACCAATAATATCCCTATCAATTAAGGTCCTCATGGGAGTATCAAATTTAGTATAATTATTTCAAATATTCAATCAATCCTCATGAATACCCTTATTGGAAAACAAGTCAACCACACCATTTTCCTCATGAAATATGTGATTGAAGGAAATATTTTCAAAACCAAAGAGCAAGCCTCGAATTCCCTAAATAGAGTCCTTTATAGAAATAGAAATATGCTCATTTAGGTTGAGGATGTTATTGACTATGTTTAAAGAATCTCCTTCCACTACTAGATTCCTAAAATTTATGTCAATAGCGATTCGACCCCCAAAAGCAATAATAGCCTCTCGTCACATGATTAGTCTAGATGCCTAGATTAAGGGGAATAGCCCAAAACAAAATTACCCTGTTGGTCTCTAAAGATCCCTCCTATACCAGATTTCCCAAGGTTCCCTTTACATACCCCATCAAAGTTAAAATTTATCCACCCCACCCTAGGATTAGGAAGAGACTTCACCACTGTGCCATTCTCCACCCTAATTTCGGAAAATTTACTCTCAACCTCAAGATGTGTTTTTTTCTTGTGTTACGAAGAGATTTTTTTTTAAGAATAACATTGTTGCATCTATTTTACACTCATTTCTCTTGTTCTTTCTTCCCTCTAAATATCCTTTAATTTCTTTCCTTCCATATTTCCCATGAATAGTTCATAAAAGCAAGAGGCCACAAGTACTTCAATCCTTGGCTTTTAAAGGGGCAACTCTTTTTATCTGTAGTAGGATTTAGACACACCCTCAATTTGAGATTCTATCCTTTTGATAGCTTGACCATGTTCATTCTCCATGTTACTGATCTGATCTTGCAATCTATGAATTATAGAATCAGTTATATCATACTTCTTCCTCAAGGTTGCTTCAACATCTAAAGACTTACCCATTGTTTTTGCTTCTAGGATCTCCTTCAAGTGATTAAACTTTCTTCTCAAGGACCTTCTTTGATACCAATTGTTGGAAGCACAATGGACTAAGAGGGGGTTAATCAGTCCTACAAAATTTTTACTCCATTTACCATTGTTACAACATTCATCAAACATCCATTTAACCATATATATTTCACATTAGCTTATTAAGTGTGCATCATACATTCAGATAAACATGAAACATGAGAGCGAGCATGTAGATAAAAATGTAAGTGGGAAACCCTCAAGAGGAAGAAAACCCACTGAAAATTGTGTTGATATTACACACAACAGATAATTGAGTGAATATTACACATCACAAGATATTTCTTTAGTGAGGCACCAACCCCACAAGGAGCACCACACCTAAACCCTTGTTGATATTACTCACAACAAGAGAATCCTATGAATATGACTCATCATAAGATATTTTTAGAAGTATGATCACTGAAAATAGGCTGATCCCATAGTTTATTTTGATCCCAAAATTCAGCTCCAAATTCCTTCAAACCCTCATTCAAACACACCTCCTTCAACTCGCTCTCTCTTGGTCTTTCATGGACTAATTTAGCTTCAAACCTTTGCACACATCCTCTCCATAAATCTTAAAAAAATCACACATCCTCGGCTCTCTTTTGATTCCTTTAAACCTATTTTATGCTCTTACTTGGGTCGTACTTTTCCCTCTATACACAACTAGTTCAGAAATGAACTCAAACACTCACTTTATACCCTTCTCTTCTTTCAAAAACATCATATGTAGGAATTACTCCTTTATCTCAACCAATAGATATTTAAAAAATCCCAATACATTCATATAAACATAAAAAATTGGTGCATGTAGGTCGGTCATGCTCAAACACACTAATCAAGCTCAAAAACAACTCAAAACCCCATCACCTGGATGACTAAAAACCACAAACCTCATCATAAGTATTATTAAAGCTCCAAAATTCATCTCATGTGTCAAATATGACATAAAAAAACCATATACGGTCTTACATTATTGTGCAAAAATTAAATTTATCATAACTCGCTTAAGAAGGCTCATATCTTTCACCAAACAATTGCTTCCAGGAACATGTGATCACCTTTGGGCCTCAAGAACACCCAAGAAAACCTCAAATATGGAATGTAATCACTTATTGGAATCCTCCTGAAATTTATATTACATCCATTCTTTCTATATCTCATGAAACATCCATACATGAAAACCACACCAACTTTCCTCTTCACCAAACTGAGCTACCCATAAAGTAGTTTTAGGAACTCAACTGGTTTTCACCCTTGTTTCCACTTTCAAGACCTCAAAATTCCTTAAATAGGAAAAAATTCATCCCTCTTCACTCTAAAACTGATATCAAGCATCAAAAAATTCATTTCATGCCTAATCTACCTCCATCTTCTAGTAAAAGCAATTTTGTCCTAAGAAACAAACAATCTTCTTCTTCACAAATTGAGTTGGTTGACCTATCAAAACTCATCACAAAGACACAAACCTTATACCATTGGAAATTCATTTGAATCCTCTTTCTATAAAATCTTACATTTCCTTCCAAATCCAAGTGGAATTCCTTCAACTAGGTCCATCTCTGAAATTTCTCCTTTAGGCTTCTAGGACTCAAGAACTAGCCTTGAGCTCAACTTGCTCCATCACCTCCAAAATCACTTCCAAGGTAAACAAAAAGTTGTAATTTTATTATACATGATGTCTATACACTCAAAAAAATTCAACGGGATGAATAAACTCATAGTAATCACTTACCTCATGAAGCCACTTAAGACCCTGCTTAATTAGGCATCCTTCATATTTGACCTTCAAAGATCAGGTCATAACTTGCTCATACCTTATCAAAAAAATAAGTTTGATATATAATTGGAAATATCTAAACCAGGATCACAACACAACTTGAATCAATTCTTAACTCCACATGTAGCTCCTGTAATTCCACTTTTACCACAAACTGCTCCAAACTACCACAAAACCAATCCTCATAAATAGGGCACACTTTTCCATTTAGGACCTCAACCATGATCTGAAACTATCATGGACATATAGAATAACTCTAGGGATAAAAACAATTTCAATTTATTTCACACCTTCTTTGGAAAACTTTTTCTTAAATTAAACTTCTTCATAAACTTACATTTTAGGTGGGGCCCACATATTGTCACATGCTCTAGTTCACCTTTTCTGGAAAGATGGGGAGTCCTCTAAAACATCCAATCACCACTTTTACAAAACTAGTCAACACATGATCAATAAACTCCTTTTAGACACTATAACAACCATGATGGACCTCACGCCAACCTTCAACCAACTCTAGAGAGTTCATAATATGAATATGCAAGCTAAAACCATGCCAAGTGATTAAACTAAAATGGAATATATTAGCCTAATATGATGTTATAGAAGCAGTAAATAAATAAATAAATAAATGCAATACTGAAAATACCCAAGCAACTAAGTAAGTGAAATATGAAACCCTAATGTGTAAAGAGGGTAGAAAATCCTTAGCTAATTCGTCAAGTTCGTTGGACTATGTCACAGAGGAGACCAACTAAATAGGAGGAGGAAATCATCGACAAAATCCTAAGAAAATGTAGATCCTGGATTTCTACTTAGATTGGGGCACCTAGGGCACCCTAGTCTATGAAAAATATCTATAAATCTCCTTCGAGGTGTCATTGAATGTTTTCTTGTGTTCGATTCCTATCGTGTGAATGTCGTTGTATGATCACCAAAGCACAGGTAAACCTATAATAGAAGAATCACCTAAAAACCCCAAACAAAGCATCAAAACCCTAAAAAATGAAGATGCATATGAAGTGTTTGGACTATCCTCAAACACCATAATGGTGAAATTATCAGTGAGTGGTGCACTACATCTCGGACTCAAATGTATTTTTGTGTGTGTGTGTGTTTGTGTGGATTTGTTCCCGAGTGTTCTTTTACATGTCACACTTTGTGAATAGAGAGCAATAGCTAGATGTAAAATGTAGTAAATGTGTACATGGAATAAAATAAACTCCCCTCCTATGAAGTGTGATGCACATGAACCAGACTTTATCCCTTGTGATGTAGCTAGATGGATGTAATGGAGCAATAGAAGCCTTTGATGGATGCAACCTTAGGTGGTGAAAGTAAGTGCTTAGTGATTGGTCCCTCATTATGGTCACATAACTTTATATTTATATGGTTCTCTTGCTTGAATTCCATAATTAACCCCGAAAAGGATAACCACCAAAAAATATAATAAGCTCAAACATATAGAAAGTTTCCAAAAGGTGAGAGGAAAGTGCACAGAGGATCGGGGTGCCGGGGTGCCTCGGTCCTGGTTGGGCACCCTAGTCAAAAATAGGGAAAACATAATATAGAAGTACGGACTGGGAAAGTACGGGTGCAAGATTGAAAATAACAACAAAAAACAATGCAGGATGGCCAAAGACATGGGCTAATTATTACTCTTTTTCACTTAAGAACCATATGAATAGTAGTATGAGACCAAGACTAAATAATTACCCAAAGTACGTGATTTAGTGTCTACACCAAGACAACATGACAACTCACCAAATCCTATCATTACCAATCAAGCTTCATGATTGGACACTAAATAACACTTCATGAAGACTCACACATCACCATAACACCCTTTTCCATCAATGGACTTGACATCAATGACAACACTAACACACAATGGCCAACAAGTACGACTTCACATATTACATATTTCATTCATATCTAATGTGTTTGTGAGATTGTGCAAATAGGTATGGTTTATTTTATAGGTTACAAGTGTTATCGAAACCCTACTAGTGAAATCGAGTGATAAAGAAAATATTGGAGAAAATACCCTCGGACACTTAAAAGTAAGATCTTAAACATTCATACAGATGTTAGCACCCAGATCGAACACTAGTGCGTAGGTGCTCTCGTCCTCTTGTGGGAGCTCCTCTCCAAAGCACATTATAGAGTCCCAAAAATCTCTTTCAACCATTGTGACATCATTCCCAGTCAAATCCAACGGATACCCAGTCTCGACTTCCTCCAAATTACATAGGAAGTAGCTAAGTCATCTCTCTCTCTCATTTGATTAAGAGTTTTACACTGTTTGAGTACTTATCATTTGTATATTTTTGTATAGTATCATCTCTTGTTACATTAATTACTCTGAAATATAGATTTAATTTAATTTATATTAAATCATTTGGTGAACCCGACATGAATCAAACACGCAACCTTCTAATCTCAAGTACTCTCAATACAAATGAAATTACTATTCACTTTTTCCATATTACTATATATAGTAATTCCAATTTACCCTATACTATAGTTACTACTTGCCACCATTCTTACAACTAATACACGACACACAATTTTGATCATATCTTGAGCCTCATTACTCTATTTTTCTCCCCATTTGAACATTACATTTCATGGTTTCCTCTAGCACCATACTATATAATTTTAACCATTCCATATTCACTTATGGCACATGTACTAAGCAAGACATACACATTCTTTATCAATATTGTTATCTCTACTATGTTATCTCTCATTTACTATTACAACTTTTTACAACCTTGCTTTCGTATCAGTGCTCATTTCTCCACCCTTCACCCTTTCATCGAAAGGGGAGGCATACAATCGGGATCATCCTATAATCCTTCTCAGGATACAACACAATCAATCAACATTCCCAATACATTACTATCATAATTTTCTCTGATCTCATTCAAACACGATTACAATTATTCTATATGATAGTCAATACTTGTTGTTATCTCAAAATCTATCTCCCTTCCCAAATGACCTAATCTGGGGGCAAAGAAAAACCTCTCCATGAGTAATTTTCTAAATACATCTTATTCAATCAACTGTTATCACTCAAATAAATCAATCAATATAATAATCACAGTTACTATCACTCCCATATGACCTAACTTGGGATCCACATTACATTATCATCACTTCCATATGACCTAACTTAGAATCCATCTAGCACTATTCAAATAAAAACACTTGTTATTATAGGAGTGGGGGCAAAGAGAATTTATTGCCTTTCATATACCGCTCATAAATGGGTTCTTCAATTAGGAACAAATAAGAACTAATCGGAACTAAACAGTAAAAAAATTCAGTCTTTATCCATTTGTAGTGGTTGGAAATTTTGGGGAAGCATCATGGAAGGAGAGAGATATATACCTCTCTCCCCAACACTCTTCCTCTAGCGGAAGGACACCCAAATCCTCCCATTATCAACAAATCGGGTTGTGAATTGATCATTCCTTACCCCCCTCTATCACCTTCTACAAAATATTCAACATCTCCAATGACATTACACCTATTTCTCCAAATTTTCTCCTTACAACAGTTTCTATCTCCTCTTACACCACATGGGCCAAAACGATGATCCATGATTCGCCATGCAACAAGTTTCTATATTTTATGCGCACTCTGCAATATGGTTTCTCTGGACTCTATACAAATGTGTTCCTTACTTCCTTTAAACTACTTGAATTTCATTCAAATAGCATAAAGGTGGGGAAAATGTAGACACAAAATCACATGCATATTACCATTTTATTATTCCATCGGTATTTTGTTATATGCATGAATCTTAAGTAAGAAAAGTATTCACTGGTGACACTATCTCTTGTCCATATATGTATTTGATTACTTTTTACTGTAACTCTCTTCTAGATTTTTCAATTTTGTATCCACTTCTGGTCAAGTCACGGGTATCCTTGTATGTCTATCTTTTTATATTTTTCATTATTTATCCTAGGAAACTAGCGCCTAGGTGTTTGTGTCCATTCTGGGTGCTTTTGTCTTGTTTATTCTTTTTACACATTTTTACATTTGTGGTCAACCTTTTCACTTTTCTTATCCTTATCTCGTGTTCATAGTCGGCCTTTTGTGTCACTAGTGTCAAAATTCAAACAAGAGACTCATATATATACACAACATACACACTATTATTCTGGCTAACAATTCAAAGGGGCTATCACATCTACATATTATCACTATTATCAAAAGGGACTGCATTTTAGGTTGCATACACTACATAGGAAAGGGAAGTGTTGAATTCCATACCACACATTTGCATCAAAGCTAGCTATAGCCCGCTATCTTGGTGTCATTGGCACAAGGGAAAACTAAGGACACTATTTCACACACAAGCACAAATAACTACATGGATTCTCGAAATGTAATGTTGCGCTCATTACTAATTTCACTCTTCAGGGTGACCGTGGGTCATCCAACTTCACATATTGCATATTTCATTCAAATCTAATTTTTTTGTGAGCTTGTACAGATATCTAGGGTTTTTTTGTAGGTTATAGGTGTTATCGAAACCCTTCAATGAAAATTGAGTGACAAAGCACATATTGGATCGAAAACCTCATAACCAAAAAATGATAGATCTTAAATATTTGCATAGACGATAACACTCGAGATCTCGACAATATTTCCGTGCACTCTTGTCATCCTATGAGCACTCCTATCCAACACATTCTAGAGTCCCATAACTCTCTGTCAAGCACTATGAAATCATTCTCGGTCTGATCCGGTGATACCGGTCTCGATCGCCTCCAGAGTACATAGAACTAGCTATGTCACGTTATCTATCTCTCTTATTTGATTAATATTTTTACACTTTTTGAGTACTTATCATTTGTATATTATCATTTTTATATCCCTTGTTACATTAATTACTCAAATATATATTTAATTCAATTTATATCAAATCATGAGTATTAAAACTCAATTTTTCCTCACCATGACCCACTTGAGCCATGCTTAGACTAAAAATATATTTTTCAAATATGGAACATTGATCCTCATCCTAATGGTCCCATAGCTAGATAAAATGGTGGTGAATTGTTAACAACCACATGGTAGATTACATGTGCATCCATGTGTAGACACAAAATCATACACTTGGGTACATTTCTAGGTCCTAAAAGCATACTTGCATTCATATGATTCCTAAGTGATAAAAATAGTAATTGACTATTGTCTTGGGCCTCTTTTTGTCTTTTTTCTTTCTCTTTGGTATTACACACCCTACAACCCAATCTAAACATTATTGCTTTATATTTCATGATTTTGGTCACCGGCGCCTGTGCATCCTCGTCCTTCTAGGTGCCCCCAACCTCTTTCTATCTTACTCACACTCTTTGGGCTTATTTTATCCTTTGGGAAACTTATTTTCTTATAGGTTTGCCTTCTGGTTGTCAATTACGAAACTCAACCAAGGTAATCATATAAATATAAAATTATGTGACCAAAATAAGCAACCAAACTCTAAGCATCTATTATTATCACCTCAAGTTGCATCCAAAGGCATTCTAAGAGCATAAAATGCATTCATCTATCTATCATTCAAGGGACAAGGGACTACATTTTTGCATACACTTCATAAGAAGGGGAAGTTCATTTTTCCATCCACACATCTATTTACATTGGTACATCTAGTTATTTCCTCGTTATCATGTGCACTTACACAAGGGATTCACAGTGGCACAACTCTCTCTCTCTCTCTCTCTCTCTCTCTCTCTCTCTCTCTCTCTCTCTCTCTCTCTCTCTCTCTCTCTCTCTCTCTCTCTCTCTCTCTCTCTCTCTCTCACACACACACACACACACACACACACACACACAAGAACTACATGGATTCTAAGATGTAGAGAAGCACTCGGTCATAATTTCACTCAGTAGGATGACCGTGGGGTTAGTCTGAATCCCCATATTACATCTTTTCTTTTTGGGATTTGATGTAGTTTGATGGTTTTATAGGTCATCTTCTCTTTGCAGGTTACAAGTGAATTAAGTGATCATCTAGTGACATACAAGTGACCAACAATGACTATCAATGACCACCTTGTGACACCAAAAAAATTAGGTTCGGCCATTTTCACAATCACGGGCACCCAATAGCAAACTCTCAAAGCACCTAAGCGCCCATGACCCATTCTAGGTGCCTAGTCTAGGAACATCGCATAGTTCCAAAATTTATTTTTCACTATTGTGATGGTCTTCCCTTCTTATTTATCAATTTCTCTAGTTTGCACAGTCTCGACATCAAGCATAAATCAGCTAAGTCATTTTTTCCCTCTCTTGCACTTAGGGTTTCATATTTATCTAGCTTATTGCTTGTTTCCTCTTGTATCTAGCATTTTTTAATCATAGTTTACATCTATTACTCTGTAATTAGGTTTTTACAAATTTAATATTTGTTAAATCATTTGGTGAACCCGTCATTCGAACACTCTCAGATATTTCTTTCTTCTTCTTGTTTCATCATCCTAGGATCCTCTCACCATAGATATCTCCATTCATGATTTCTTACAAGCTAATCCTGATTGTAATGCTAAAATCAATTCTATCGTGGCTAATACTCACATTCCTGCCAATATTGATGTAGACCGGTATATCATTTATTTGTAACTGCATTTTCGTAACAACTTAATTTTCCATATAATGTATCCATTGTTCTTTATATTTATGACAATGATTTCCCATACAAACAAGCTCACATTTATAACATGGGTATCAAGTGGACAGTCGTCAATACTGGATCTGAGCACAATCTTTGTACTTTATCACTCCTTCAAAACATTGGCCATTCCTTAATAGATGTTATCCCATCATCCATTTCTCTTCGTGCGTATGAATCTTCCACAGGTTCGTGCATAGGCACTATCACTTTACCTTTTACAGTCGATCCAAAAACTCTTCCTACAATATTCTTTTTTATTGATACCATAATACAATACAATTGCTTAATTAGTAGGACATAGCTCCACACTATGCAGGTAGTTTCTTCTATGGTTCATCGATGTGTTAAATTCCTCCATGTTGGCTATGAACATACTATTGTTGCTGACCATGACCCATTCAAATATTTTCACCTTAACCCCATCACCGCACTTCGAATCCACTTCATACCGCTCCTACAAAATCCATTGATGATTATCCACTCACAAAGCATCCTACATCCACCGCCAACTTTCCTCCTCTTAAGGGAACTATTTTTGCATTAGACGTCATACCACTTGTCTCATCTTCCCATGAACACCCTACATCGGTGCTTCCACCTTCGCATGCACTATTTTCATAAATAATTCTTATTAGCCTTACATTCCATTTGATTATACTTTCTCTGATACTATTTACACATATGATGGCTTGGGTCGGCTAGGATTTATGCTCCATGATCTCCTACCTCCACCTCATCCTCCTCACCTCCATCATGGATATGTTAGCATTAATGTTGCTTATGGCCTCCACATTTTCCACCTATCAGTCTTTGTTGCACACACTTCTCGCACTTCTCTAGTTACACTTGGGCAGTCTTGGCTTGATTACATTAGTGGCATTTTGGATCTTGATCATATTGATATCACATTTCCAATGCCTTTCAGTCATGTTTCTATTTGTAATGATTTATTTCTTTGCTATACACAAATTCTCACTCTTTGGTATGCACATGGTTTTCCACTACCACCTTTCATTGATGAATAATATGTAATGGGCATGTACAATTTACGCCACAATGGCTCTTTACATGATCAACCACATATTATTGCTTACCAAGTCTCTAACGCTTCTCCATTTAGTTTTGACCATGACAACGATGATATTTTAGATGATGTTACTTGATTCTTCTCATCATCTTACACTTTGGGGGAATCATGTTTACTTCCCCCCGTAGCACCACTATTTGTCTACAATTTCTACTCATACGCTTTGTGCTTCATACTTAATATTTATAAGTATCATTACACAACTTGATACAAGTATTGTATCATCACTACCCTATGATGCACTCTTGTGCTAAAGTTCACACTTGACAGTTGAGGGCTTCTACATACATGAACCTCGCACACTACACATTTCACACTCTGCGCTTCATGATACATCTTTCTCATGTTCTATTCACATACAACATACTTCCCTAGGACACACTCTATTTCCAAGGTTCATACTCAACTGTTGAGGGTATAAATTTGAAATGAACCTCCTCACATTCACACTCTTTATGGTCTATGCTTCATTGATCTATCTATCTAGTGCATTTTTCAAACCATTTCCGATGATGCACTTTTTTTCTATGGTTCATTCTTGATCATGCCGAGGCGTATTTTATAAATGAACCTCATCTCATACTCATTCACATCTACTCAGGGGGCATGTTATTCCTATCACATTCACATTGCATATCATTTCATCTCACTCATTCACAATATATTGCATATCTTAGTTGCATTTATTCTTGTTTACTTATGCTTACATGTTCCAATTTTCTTACTATGTTAGATAAATATTTAGTATGTCATTATCTTTTCTATATACACATGCACATTCACTTAATATCTAGTTGTGAATGTAGATTTTCTACAGATCTTTACATGTAATAATGATGTTTGGCATTGTACCTCTTACCAATCCCACTAAGTCTCCTGGGGGCATCTACATTTACAACTCTCACACAAGTACAAGTGTTATTGTTTCATTTTATACTACTTCCTATTCTTAATAGCATGTTACTTACTCTATCGATACACACACGTCTTAACATAATTTTTTATCTTTCTCACATGCTAACGGGTGCTTCATTTGCAACATTTTATTTGCAGGACTATTTTCCACCATGGTTGTCTATTACTCTTCAATTTCCATTATATGTTATTATTTTTGGGTTATGCCCTATGTCTTGTTTAATCATTGCTTATATTATTTTGGCCGCTTAGGCCCTAATTTTCTTACAACATTTTGATTGATGTCCCGTGTTTGAAACCCACTTTTCATGGTCTACTTTGTCTACACTATTGTTTGTTTACATTATCTTATATAGCATGTTTGTCACTTTTTCTACTAACACATATTTCTAACCACTTTGTTTGCATGTGTCTTGGTTTCACCATGCATATCTTGTCCCCTACGCATGGACATAGTTTAGATCATCATCTGGTCCTCTCTTTTGTGCTGAATTCTCCTAGCGACGTTGCATGCACCCCAAACGAGGGGGGCATACATTGGGTGAACCATTCACCCTATAAAGTAGCTCAGAGCTTCAGTACAAGCCTACACATGATATACGAATAGAATAGAGTTACAATCTCATAAATTCCCAGATTCTTACTTGGTGCTCGGTTTAGCTTGCAGCACTTGACGCCAAGACCTAGATATAGCCACTAATGCCTGGGAACTCTTGACCTTTCCTGGGTTCCTATGACCTTGGGCACTTATAGTTACTTTCTCATATCAGCACAACTATTAGTAGTTCATAGTGTAGTTTTCATAAGACACAGCAGAGTCCTCCAACAATCGAATGCATTCTATCTTCTTTTTCTACTTGGAACAATATGGAAAAACACGAAACTAAACACGAATCAGACCAGTTGTAGTGGTGTATAAATTTGGGAAGCAGTCATGGATGGAGATTAAAACTATACCTCTCTCCTCAACACTCTTCTATCGTGGCATGAGATCACCCAAAAACTCATACTTGGCGTGAGATCGCCCAAAAACTCATTCTTGGTGTGACATCACCCAAAAATTCACTCTTGGCATGAGATTGCCCAAAAACATCTCTCTTCTACAATAGTTCAAGAACATTTTATATCCTTTTCTCTCTTCACGGATCAAGTACACACTTTCCTTTTACTACTTTGTACACACATTTACATGTTTTTACATACTTTTTACATGCTTTTTCATAATACATTGATTTGACTACTCTTTCACTCTTCTTTTACAGGTACATCCTTAATACGCAACAAGAAATAACCCTTCATCAAGTTACAACAACAATAGTTGTAACATGGTACAACTCATATGCTTCACCCCTAGGATCACTTAATCTTTCTTAGCTTCCACGCTTCATTTTTATCACTCCACACTTTCACTTGTCTCTTCGGCATGTTATCACCATCACATCTACATGGTTATTAGGTACGCATCTCTTATCTACTTTATGTTATTGAGTATTCACTCAAAAACATAAAGTGGGGGCAAATGTAGACACAAAATCATGTACTTAGGTACATTTCTAGGTCCTAAAAGCATACTTGCATTCATATGATTCCTAAGCAAGAAAACTTGTAATTGACTACTATCATGGGCCTCTTTTTTTCTTTCTTGCTTTCTCTTTGCTCTTACACACCATACAACCCATTCTCGAATTTTAATGTTTTACCTTTTATGACTCTGGACACCAAAGACCCTCATCCTTTTGGGTGCCCCAACCTCTCTCTATCTTACTCACTCTCTTTGGGATTCTTTTATAATTTGGGCATCTTATTTTCTTATGGTTTTTCCTTTCGGTTGTCAATTATGAAATTCAACCAATGGAATCATATAAATACAAAGGGACCAAGCTCTAAGCATCTATTATCACCACCTAATGTTGCATCGAAAGGCATTCATCTAGCTATAATTGAAGGGACAAGGGACTACATTTTCTACATACACTTCATAGGAAGGGGAAGTTCATTTTTCCATCCACACATCTATTTATATTGGTACATCTAGTTATTTCCCACTATCATGTGCACTTGCACAAGGGATTCTGGGACGATTCTATCACACACACACACACACATAAGAATTACATGGAGTTTGAGATGTAGTGTAGTGCTTGGTCATAAGTCCACTCATTCGGGTGACTGTCGAGGTCAATTCGACTCCCCATCTTACATATTTTATTTTTGGGATTTGATGTAGTTTGAGGTTTTTACAAATCATTTTCTCTTTGCAGGTTATGGGTGAATTCGGTGATCATACAATGACATACAAGCAACCAAAAATGACCACCTTACGACACCAGAAAATTCAGGTTCCAACCATTTTCACAGTAACGAGCGCTCAATAGCAGACTCCAGCACCCAAGCCCCCCTGACCCAACCTAGGTTTCCTAATCCAAGCACATCTAAAATTTTCAAAATTTATCATGCATAGCCACAAAAATCTACCCTTCTTATTTACCAGTTTCTCCAGTTTTCACAATCCCGACATCAATCGTAAATTAGATAAGTCACTTTTTTCTTTCTCTTACTCTTAGGGTTTCATATTTATCTAGCTTATTGCTTGTGTCCTCTTATATCTACCTGTTGTTTATCATAGTTCACATCTATTATTCTCGCAATTAGGTTTTTACAAATTCAATATTTGTTAAATCAATATGGTTTTCAAGTGGATATTTTTGGCATAGTGCCCTTGAGGCTTCACTCTAGGAATTCCTTTAAATTTAATAATACTTGGAGTTGTCTCCTTCAATGAAGACTTGTAAAAACAAGTTGTTTTATCTAGACACAAACTCAAGGTTGAAAGTCACACGAGCTCATGGATCTCAAATTAGAGCTTGTATGCATTGTTTGAAGATCAATGACAAAGTCTCTAAAGAGTTCATCACCCTCCTCTAGTCTTGACAATATGTGGATCAAGTTAAACCTATCAAATATTTCAAGACTCAACTCATTCAACTTCATAACATTATCGAGCCTTTTTCATACTACCAGGGCATTTTTCCTACTTATCCCTTCACACTTGAGCAGGAGAAAGCCTTGGCTGAATTCATGGATGTGGTCCCTTTGTGTTCTTTCTAAAATTTAATGGGTGGTGTGCTACCACCTATTGTCTATTCAAGATATCCACAAGGCGAGTTATGTAGATATTTGTGGATAAAGCTCCGAGGATCGATGGTTTCCCCTACAAATTCTATTGATATTTGCATGACATGTAAGGCCCAACCTATATGAGGTCTAACTTGAATCTATTAATACTAAATTGCTTAGGAATTTCAATCAAGGAAACATAAAATTCATTCCCAAAGCCATAAATAATAGAAGAATGAGTTTGTTTCTCAATGCCTCTTACAAAATACTTTCTAAATCTCTCATCCCGAGGGTTAGATACCTTCTTCCCCTTATCACCCGGCCAAAAATGACAAGTTTCATTTACAATAGATGCATTCTAGACAACGTCATTTGTACTTGGGAATCTATGGAATGCGTTAGGATTTCAAACCAGTAGGAAATGTTTGTGAAAATTGACCTTGAAAAATCTTATGATAATATTGAATGACCATTCAATCTAGCAACACTTTAATCTCTTACATTTGGCCCCATGTTTTTAACACAAATAAAATGCTCTTCTAATATGCATGGTTTCATATCACCATAAATGTTTTCTAATCGGATCATTTTGCAATTTATCAATCCAGTCAACAAGGTTTCCCTCTTGCCCCCTCTCTTTATGTTTTGGTTGTTAAAGGGCTCAATATCTCCTTGATAATTGCACTTACAGGGGGCTTGTCAAAGGGATTTCCTTCCCCATTATTTAAAGCAAGTGATTAATGAGGATTTTAGAGATGACTAGTTTCTAACCTCAATTTAGGGTAATCATCTAATGATAATGTAATGTATTGCTTGCACATATTTTTCTTGGCCTTTGGCTCCTCCATACAATGGGAAAAAACCTAGTGTTATATGCAAGCTTGTACCCTTATGCCCAACGTGTTGAAAATATTCGAGTGTAAGTGGAGCCTAGAGAGAAATTCAAATTTATTGTAATTCCTTTTTACTTTCAATCCACACCGTGAATCTCTAGTCATATGTGATCCACCATATGGTGAATGTAGTACCCCCTCCTTGTTGGCCACCGTTGTCAGAGAGATTTTATGGCGATAGTGTAGTGCCCTATTCCATCTTTCTTGATCAGTAAACCCTTTCTAAGGCTATTAAGATCATTTATGGTTACATTACATATGTTTTACACAAATTGAATGATAAAATCCTTGAAGATTCTTTTGTAAACCTTGTTAGTGAGTAGGAAAGGATTTGCATTTGTAAGTTGATAGACTGTATTTGAGTCCTCGTCGATCATAACATACTAATTTCGAACAAACATAACCTTTCAAGCCACCGGTCAAGGGTCTATAATTGCTAGAATTTGAAGGTACCTTGTTGAACACTTTATTTTGGAGTTAGAGTGAAGGGTGTGTGTGAGTTATAAAACCATAATCATTTTTGAACTTCAAATGTAGGATAATAATAATAATAATTTTATTATTATCATCAATATTAATAAATATATAATAATAATAATAAACTAAAATTTAAATTAACAAAAATAAATCTTATAAAAATAGAAAAATATAGAAAAACAATTTTCAAATAAATAAATAAATAATAATAGTCAAAATGATATATTTATGAGGGAATGAGTGAGTGGTTGAAGATGGAGGCATAGGGAATTTAATGGTGGTACGCAGAGGCTTAGCGCGTGTCAAGGGAGAAACAGAGCATGGGCATGACATGGAATTCAATATCATGCTTGCATGGTATTATAAAACATGACTTCAACAAATGCCTTGTCATTGTATCGAGAAATCGATTTCTCTAAAATATGATTTCATCAAGTCAATAGCTTGGTATAGCTCTCTAACTAGTTATAAAATAGATTTTTCAAAATTCAAGAAAGATCCATATTCCTTCTTACCATTTCCAGTTTCACATGATGCACCTTTATTATACTCAAAGCCTAGGCATATATATTTCTTCACTAAGGTTGTAGTGAGACATTCAACACATACTTGAAGGCTCCTAACAACTCTAAAATATGTTCACGTAATGTCATTTCTAATGTCCGACTATTGGGGAAGAGGACTATTTGTTTCCTCCTTGTCCATGTGATTCAATACATGTTTTGGATATGGAAATATATTGTTGCCTTCATCTCCCAACATCATTTCTCCAAATTTACACAGATCTCCGTCTGGGTCCGATTTGTATCCTACACAAAAGCATGTATAATTTTATGGCCTTCAATCTAACAAAAATAATGGAAGACATTTGTTTTTAAATATTGTACATATGACTACCCAAATAGACATGTATGCAAATGTGGAAAGATACACAAGGCACATGAGTTGTTTCAGAAAATGCCTCAATGAAATGTGGGTTCATGGAAAGCTATGATTACTAGATATGCACAAAGCGGGTCTATTGAAAAGGATTTGGAGCTTTTAAGCAAACAAAATTAAGGGGTAAATCCTAATTTGACAATCTTCTCGGCATCCTCTTAGCTTGTGCCAAACTTGGAGATTTGAAGCACAATATGGACTTTAAAACAATTATTAAAAGTGGATATTTATCAGAAGTAAAAATATGAAAGCATATTGAAGGCACGAGAATTGTTAACGCTATGCCTCAACAAAATGTGGTCTCGTGGAATGCCCGTGAAACTACTTGGAGCACCCTTCGAACCCTACTTCAATTAATCACATGCGTGGTTTTCTTCATCTTCTAGAATTGTTCTCATTTGAATAGTTTTCCTTCATGTTTGCATTAAAATAAAAATCAAATTTTGGGTGTAATTATTTAATTAAAATTGATCTTGGTGCCCAATCTGTTGAAAATTAATAACTAGAATGTAATGTCTTTGGAATGTGTAGCCTACTCACAAAATGGGTTTATACTAATTGAAAACTTAGGTGAGAAAAATCGGAAAAAATAACCATTAGTTGTAATTAAAATGTAGTATTTTTGTTTAAACACCCTTGTACAATTCGTGAAAGACGTTTTAAAATGAAGTGCAAAACACCTTCCCGACTCTCGTAGTAGAGATGTCAACATTTGATTGTGTTCACTGGTGACATGGAGTGTCACATAAACCCTTAAACAACCTTGGATTATATTTTATCATTTATTGACACGTGTTTACTAGCCAGATGGCTATTTCACGACTTGACACTACCAAAATTTGGAAATTTGTTTTGTTTTTAGCTCGTGGTTTAGGGATCCATGTAGGGAAATGGAGATCTACCTTGAGATACCTCTATATTTTCACCATGAAAACCAAAACCAACATTTAGTTTCAAGAAAACCACTTTGGGCATTAGTTTTACAAGTGGGGTTTGTTGGCCATTTGTCATTCTACAATAAGGGCAAACCGGCACAATTGTCATCATTCCTCTGGAAAGGTAGTCGTAGATTGCACCTTAGTCACCAAAATGATTTACGTCAACTTGAAGGGTTTCTATATATATCAAGGAGTATATGGGAATTAAAACAAGGTGTGTTTGAGTCTTAGACGTTGATTTTTGAACTTGGTTTCATAACCACTCTAGCTAAATTGGTCACTTTTGTAAATTTGCAACAATAACTGAAAAACTATCGTGGGACCCCTTAAACCTTAATAATTGTTGAGATACTTTAGTAAACCTTCACATGAATGTATGGAACCTCTATTAGTTACTTGTCTTAAGAATCTTACTTCTAGGAAATATTATGGTTTTCTCTCTCTCCTCTCATTCTCTAAAGTTGAAAATGCTATTAAACTAAATATGTATTTCTTACCCTCTTTAACCGCATAAAAATTTTTGATACATTTGTGAATGGAAATTATGCATATGTGAAATGTGTTAGATTGTAGTAGATTACCATGTCAAATTCTTAGACTAGCCATTTTGTTGGTTGTAGGTACCTTGGAAAAAAGGACTTATTAGCGTTATCTTGTGGTTTTACGGTAGTATGTAATCCTTGAGTGAAATAGAATAGAAATGAATGAATAAGTCTTGATTTTAAAGTTGTATTTAACTTTTATAATGTGTATTACTACCACAATAATGAAATATAGTGTCTTTTTGAATAATTTTACCTCACATACATTTTAAAAGGAGAAAAATTTAATTTATATCATGTATGCATTATAATGGATATGGAATTGCATGTGTATGTTGTACTTATATTTTGTGGATGTATTAGAGCAATGGTCTGCTAAGGTATTTATTGAAGTTATCTTACAACATTCATAATCTATAGTAGAAATTTAATACATCTAAACCATCAAAAATAAATGAGTTCTTAAATCTTTTCGTCATACCTACCCTCTCAATCGAGTCACAACTAGTTAGTAATCCCATAACATCATAAGGGAATACTTATAACTTCATAATTTTTGTTTTTGTCATACAACTAGGAGAAGTATTCCAAAATGGTCATTTCCTTAACTTAGATGATTTCTACACAATCCTAGGCTTTGGTATGTGTATTTTATCACACCTAGGGTGAGTAATACCAGCACTTCTAGGTGTTGTATGTATGAACACATCATGTATAAGTTTGATTTTAGTATGTTCATAATTTTCCTTTGCAACCTAATGGGTGACCAATTTCTTGTGAATATAGTTTAGGTGATAACACCAATGAATGATCTCATTGTGAGATCTAAATGATATAAGTGGAATTAGTGAACAGTTTTACCTACGCATTTAAGTGATGTGTTTGATCCCATTAAGACTTCCCAAATAAAAGTGTTACCTTGACAAGTAGTAATGGAATACCTATGGTTTGTATGAAGGTTGTGTGAGATAAGGATTTCCTGATTACTCTAGTGTTGACCCGTAGTAGGTTGTACACCTCTTAAGTGAAAGTTGGGATAAACTAAACCTAAGACCTCTTAAGAGGCTAAATGTGGATGGAATTTGCAATCAATAACACTATCAAAAGTGTGTCTAATATGATGTATCAAACAATGTAAGGTGTAACTTGGGCTCTCCACTTTTAACTTAATGTTAAACCCTTTTATATTGATAAGGTAAACCAAATTGTTTCATGTGGAAACATGTACCCTTAATTTGAAGACGAATCTTATGAGAATCATACATATATTAAAATAAATCGATTTATGGTTGAGGTTCAAAAATTAACTATGTTAAAGAATATAAATAAATAAAATCTACTTCATGTGAGTAAAGGTGTAAATGACATGAGAAATGTGTAAATTTTGTGACACAAACATATAACTTGTGTACGTTAAATGTGGCATAATCTATGAGTTATAACAAAGGAATTCGGTTTGTATTAAAGATGTAGGAATTATAAGTTATGCACCTCATGGTCAAACCTTTGGGGTTTACCTAATAAGGACAAATTGAGGTAAGATCCCCATGCATAATATGTCATAAGGAAATGGAAAATTTATAAAATGAGAAGTAAGAATATTACATAATTATGTGTTTTAAACGATTCACAGGATAATCATTAAGAAAGTAACTTAATGAAATAAAAATGTAATCATTGATATTTGTGTACATTGTGTATGATTTCCTTTCTTCCATCCTTATTTTTTTGGTGTATTATTGTATTGTGTATTATCTATTATGTGAGGATCCTTCTACATAGATTTGGAAACTTAGAAAATAAATTAACTTTTTGAAAATAACTCAAATAGCTTTTAGATCATAGGCCACTTTGAGGGGGAAACCTCCTTTGAGAAAGCTCAATACGATAATATTTGTGGTGGCCTAAGCACTCTTTAATATACTAGTTATATATTTTAGAAATTACTACTACCTATGCATGTATGATAATACTTAATAGCTTACGGGATGACTTATAAATCATATGTGTCTGTCGCATCTATTACATTACTAATGCAAGGAGAAAGGTAAGACGAAGGGTCTTAACATCCCCTCCCCCTTAAAAATCTATTTCCTCAAAGTTGTAATTGTGGGAATTATTGTTGAATTTGGAGAAGGGGCTCCCAAGTTGCATCTTCAAGTTGCATGTCATGCCATTGGATCAAGACCTCGGTGATAGAGTGATTGTGAAGTGGAAGGAGAACCTATCGATAATTGTGTCATGTTCAAGAATGATGGATCCTTCACTTCCGATATTTGGTAGTATTGTTTGTTTTGTAATGTGTTGGCCTAGAAATTTATTCAAACAAGAGACATGAAAGACAAGATGAACTCACGAGTTGGTGGAAGCTCAAGCTTGTATGCAACAAACCGATCTTTTGGATAACTTTGTAGGGTCCATAAAACTTAGGGGAAATATTTTGACGCCCTTTGAGTTTCAAGGAAGTCTATTTGTACGGTTGTAAGTTCAGAAAAACCATATCCTCGAGATGAAATTTGTGCTTCAAGTGGTGTTGATCTACTCGTTGTTTCATGCGACTTTGTGTTATATGTAGATTGTCCAAAGAGTACAAAAAAATCGGTCTCGTTATGTGAGGCGGTGTCGAAGGCCTGACCTAGATAATCTGTCAAGAGTGTAAGGGAGGAGAGGTGGTGGCGGTTAGCCATAGACTACTTCATATGGAGTCATTTTCATGGAGGTGTGATATGAGGTGTTATACCACCATTCAAAGCAAGAGGTAGCCAATTGAACCAGTGTTGTTAGTACTCAAAGGTAAAACATCAAAGGAAAGTTTCCAAACATTTACTAACAATTTAATTTTGACCATTGGTTTTCAGGTGATATCTTGAACTCGTTCCTTAATTGGGTACCTGTCCTACAAAATAATTTTGTCCAGAAATGGATGGTGAAAGCATCATCATGGTCTGAGACAATGGAGGCTGGGATAGCATGGAAGTAAAATATTTGGTAAATTAATAGTTAGAAAATGGTTGAGGCCGTATATGGGTGGGATAAGGAACAAAAATGGGCATACTTGGAGAGGCAGTCCACTACGACCAAGATTACTAACTTTCCCCAAATTTAGGAAGCCCTTTAATGAAGTCCATGGAAATATCAATCTAGATCTAAGTTAGAATGGGTAATGGTTATAACAAACTTGGGGTTGTCATTGTTTCACCCTTGTTGCATTGACATATATCACATTTTGCCACAAATTGTTTGATGTATGCCTTCATTCCCTACCAAAATAAATTCCTACGAACCCGCTCATAGGTTTTAAAAAACATGAGTGACTGGAATACAAAGAAGTAAGGAGTTCGAGAAGAATTACATGGAGAAGCTTAGCTTTAGATGGTAACACCAAGCACCCTTTATACCACAAATAGGTTTCATCCCAAGAGTAGTGTGGGGATGAGGTAGGATTAGATGCCAATTGTTGGATGAGGCATTAAAGGATTGGAGCTTTTTCCACTCTTATTTTATTTTTAGAATCCATTTGGATATGGGCACAGATACTGCACATGTGGATACTTGATCCTCAAAAGTGCAAGAGAGAGCATCGAAACCACATTGTATTTTCCTTTCTTATAGGTGATCTCATATTCATAACCCATAAGCTTGGAGACCCACTTTTGTTGAGCAGGATATGAGACCGTTGTTCAAGGAATTACTTCAAACTATGATGATTTGTCTTGATGCAAAAATTTCTTCCTAACAAGTATGGCCGTCACTTTTGTATTGCATGTAAAATTTCCATCATCTCCTTCTCATAGGTAGACAGGACTAAATTCCTTCCCAAGAGATATTTTCTAGTGAAGGAAAGCGGATTACCTTCCTAGAGGAGAATACACCAAGGCCATTTCCACAAGCATCACTTTTGATGATGAAAGTCTTGGTGAAATTTGGCATGGCTAAGATAGGTGTACTACACATAGATTATTTTAAGGCCTCAAATGCCTCTTTAGTCGCCTCATTCCATGCAAAATCATCCTTTTTCAACATGGCTATCAATGGGGCTGCAATTTTACCATAATCCCAAACAAATTTTCTGTAGTAGCCTGTGAGACCCAAGAATCCACGAAGGATTTAGATATTTTTGGGAGTGGCCAATTTTGCATGGCACTGATTTTATCTGGGTCCATGCAAACACCCTCCACAGAGACAATATGTCCCAAATATTCAACTTCAGTTTGGCCAAAGGAGCACTTGGAGTGTTTGGCACACAATTGATTGTCTGTGAGAAGTTGTAATGCCCTATCAATGTGTTGTAGATGCTCGGCCCAAGTTTGACTATAGATCAAGATGTCATCAAAGAATACCAAGATGAAACGATGAAGGAAGGGCTAAAAAATCTTATTCATCAAGCCTTGGAATGTCGATGGGGCATTGGTAAGCCCAAAGGGCATGACTAAAAACTCATAGTGACCATCATGAGTGTGGAAGGATGTCTTCGGAATATCTTCCTCATGAAGGTGAATTTGGTGATACATCGAGTGAAGATCTAATGTGGAGAAAAGATGAGTGCCATGAATTTCATCTAGAATCTCAATGATTGTTGGAATATGGAACTTGTCCTTGATAGTGATCTTTTTGAGTTCTTTGAAATCAATGCAAAGATGCCACAAGCCATCATTTTTGTGTAGAAGTAAAACCGAGGAATATGAGCTGGTTCTAGGGCAAATGACTCCTACCTTGAGAAGTTCCTGAACGAGATTTTATTTTTTTGTCTTTTATAAAAAAGGATACCTATAAGGCCAAATGTTGGGAAGAGTTGAATACGATGATCTTCTAGGTGTAAAGGTGGAAATCCATTGGGCTTGGCAAAAATAGGAGCATGTTTTCCCAAAATAGCTTACAAATATGTAGGGGGCTAGAAGAAGTAGGTAGTTTTCTGAATAGAAAACAACTAAGCAATGACCCCATGTGATCCTTTCTTCAAAATTTTTCCATACAATGGGAACTAATAATACTAGTGGAGCCTGGAGAAAGACCTTTTAAGGTGTGTTTTCTCCTATTTTCATAGAATTGCATCCATATTTCAGATAAATCCCATAGGATGGGTCTATTTGTGTGTAACCATTGAGATCCCAAAATGACATCACATCCACCCATGGGGGAGGAAAACATGTTGAAGATAAGATTATAATCTCCCATTACAATACAAACATTACAACACTTTCCCTTACAAGGCAATGTACCACCATTAGCAATCATAACTTCAAAGCTAGAACAAGGGTAAACAAATTAGTTTGCTTATTTGGACAGCCTTAGATCAATAAATTTATGTGTGCTACCTGAATCAATTAAGATGGTTAGAGGAATATTTTTGAAATACCCTTTTACCCTCATGGTTTGAGGGGTGGTGACTCCTTCTAAGGCATGAAGTGAGATCTTTGGTTGATAATCTTGAGGAGGGGTTTCATCCGATGGCAAATCTTCTTCTTGGAATTCCTTGGCATCTTCATATTTGTCTTATTAAGGGGTGATTCAAATCCGGAGGCATCACAATTATTACATAAGCCTTTCTCTTTCCGCTCCTACATTTCTACTCGGTAAGACGCTTGATTGGGGAAAATTTTAGGGGATCTAGAAAACGTGCATGATTTAATCAATAAAAAAATAAAACATTGCATGGTAAAATAATAAAACCAAATATATTGTATTTCATTCGGGGCATATTATTCATGATTGATGAGTTACATATATAGATCAATTAACCCCTACAATGGTGGAGTCAAACATGATCTTCAATCCCTACATAATCTCAACCCCATCTCCTAATATCTCTCTAACATCCCTTAGTTATCTCAACACACTCAACTAATCCTAAAAATACCAACGTGAGTTGTTTATACAACAAACTCACAACTAATATATAAAACCTATATTATTAATATGAGATATGTTTTCTCATATTTAATAATATTACATTTTATTTATTCACCAATATATATTATCTCCATGATAATATATATTACATTAAAACATTAACCAATGTAAACAATATAATATTCCTAACATTCACTCCCCTATTGTTTACATTATTACTTCCCTACACTCCCTAATGTGAACAAAGTAGAAAAGAATAGTTACACTTTCTCTGCAGCTTGCACAACCATGTTTGCTCATGCTCTCGGTACACATATGGACCTCAATCCAAGGTAAGAACCCATGTTCATGAACCTCTGTTCATCCCCTTCAAGTATCATGATGGTGACTTTGTACTTGTGTTTTCTTTTTTCTATTACAACATTACATCAAGGAGGTTTATAAAAGAAAATTACAATTGAACAAGAATTTCATTTTGTTCTTATTATAAAACACACAATAATGGAATCAAACACGCAACTGAAATACTTGGCCACCAAATCAATACCGCGCCTCGTTGATGGTGCCTCGACGAGAGGTCGCCGATCAACCTCCTTCCTCCATTGCCTCCACCTCCATCTAGAATTTACACTATCTTCATACTAATATCAAATATGCAATTAAATACTCTTGAGTAATGCTCCATTGCTGTAAGAAACAAAGCTAATGTAAAATATCACTATGCAAGTATTATGCAACATTCATCTAAATTGTGGTCTCAAATTCTAGAAATTACTTCAGACGTCAGAATCTATTTCATGTTTTCTCCTAAACCGTGATATGGGTTTGGCTGAAATTTTAACAATAGTCTAATCCAATATAAATCTTGAAACCCATTAAAAATCACAGAGACCCAGATCGTAAAAACAAACTTATGACCTGATCTTTACATGGGAATTATTGAATCCAAAGCCACAAATGCACATCCACAAGATTATAACACTGCTCTGATACCAAATCTAGAAAACGTGCATGATTTAATCAATAAAAAAACATTGCACAGTAAAATAATAAAACCAAAGATATTGTATTTCATTCGAGACATCTTATTCATGATTGATGAGTTACATATATAGATCAATTAACCCCTACAATGGTGGAGTCAAACATGATCTTCAATCCCTACATAATCTCAACCCCATCTCCTAATATCTCTCTAACATCCCTTAGTTATCTCAACACACTCAACTAATCCTAAAAATACCAACGTGAGTTGTTTATACAACAAACTCACAACTAATATATAAAACCTATATTATTAATATGAGATATGTTTTCTCATATTTAATAATATTACATTTTATTTATTCACCCATATATATTATCTCCATGATAATATATATTACATTAAAACATTAACCAATGTAAATAATATAATATTCCTAACAAATGGAATCATTGTTGGAGCATGTTGAGTGACTAGATTTTTGAATGAAGGGAAACCGGAAGGTCAACGCTATATTGTGATTTTTTCCTCTCGCCAATTTGGCTAGTCAATGCTTTGTCATAGAATTGGGTTTAAACATTTTGACTTATGAGTGTATTTCCTCTTTAAGGCCATTGATGAAACAACTCTTGAAAAAATCGTCTAACAAGCCTTCTATGTGATTGGATAACTTCATGAATCCCATTTGGTCGTCATGGAATGAGCCATTTTTTTAGAGTTTAGTGAGCGCACTTGTGAAGTCATCATAAGCACTTGGACCAAACCACTCTAGAACAAGCTATGTGAACCATGAACAGTTTGGTTTATCATGATCTTTAAAATACCAATGATACCATTATAGGGCCTCTTGTTCTAAGTGAAAATAAGTAATGGGGACCTTGTTCACACCGTATTATGGAGACTGAAGAATTGTTCTACCGTGTATATCCATCCAGTTGGGTTCTTCCCATTAAAGCTGATAAAATCCAGCTTGGGGCCACGTGGCATATTTGGTGTAGAAAAATGTAGTCTAAAGTGGACTTATTATGGAGTTTCTTAGCTAGGATGGAATTTTATTGATTCATTATTATGGTGAAATAATTTTTGTTAGGATAAATTAGTGGATTTTCACCAACGCTCTAGGACTAAGTCCCTCCTAATTTAAAGGGGAGGCTCCCTTATTGTATGCAAATGAAAAAAGCTTCATGGTTGGCCAATAAGCCGGAGATCCAATAGGAACACTCCACTGCACATGTGACAAATGCTTGCAACTTTGTGCAATGGAGGAATTTGTAATAAAGGTGAAATTGTGGGAGTGGGAAAATAAGAGGGAGAGTTAATATTGCAAGTAGTATAATTCATATTCTTACAATTATTAACCATAATTTATCAACATAAAAATAGAATGAATAATATTTCTATTAATTATGTCAAGAAAAAATAAACTATGAACATAAAATCTCATTCATTCATTCATCTAGAAAAGTTGAAACTCCTTTCTTGATTGACATGTTTACAAAGTTGTGCAATGAGAGAGGGAGGAAACATATAGAAAGGAAAATAGAAGAAGTGTTATCTTTGTTTATTCTTGGTAGCTATCTACTCATGAACTCACAAAATTGATAACCCCTTGGAGTGAGGAAGTCATTACAATATATAGTTTTCAAAAAGACTCTTCACCTACCCCCACATGACCTTTCATTTGTCTTTTACAACTTATGATTCTTCGTATTCCTAGGAAGGAAATTAAGTCCCCTTTTTATTAATTGAGGGAAACTTATTACAATTTTCAACTATAGTCACAAATAAATGAATAAGACAAAATTGAATAAGACAAAAATGAAAAGTGCAACCCCTAATGAAGAAATAGAACATGAAAGAAGAGAGGAAGGGGGGAGGGAAGAGAGAAAGGAAAAGATATAACTACTCAGATGAAGACAATGCCCTTGTTGATTCTGCTTCACTCTCAAATGGAATTTTGGGAGTACCTCTGGGAAGATCTCAACTCCTTTCAATTATTTCTTGGCCTGGAGAATGTGAACAAATCTCAAAGACTTGAGCCAATTCTCAAAGATGGAATTGATTCTCTTACACTTCATGAACCACAACTGATGCTCCTTTGTGGTATTTGATATTACAGCCCTTATCTTAGTGAGGGACTCCAGTGTGTCTTCGTTGAAAGAAAAGGGGTCCCCGACCTCTTTCTTGAAAAGCTCTTCAAATGGCTTCAGTAATTCATCCACTGAGGTGTTTTCAATCGTGGGTACTGCATGCAGATGAAAATTGACATGCAACCTTCAACCGCACTCGACCCCTTGAGGTCGTGTCGAGTAGCCGATGTTGAATGTGTGTGGCTAACTATAGGAGGATCAGTGACTAAGATCTAGTAGTGTGATCTCCTAGTAGATGAGTTGGCAAAGGGGAGATTTAGAGGCTATGAATGGGTAGTGTAAATTCCCTATGGTTTGTTTACCTAACTTGGATCTAAGTGTTGATCTAGTTTGAAGTGTCCAAATTAACTAAGCTAAAAATAACAATCTATGCTACTGCTGAAAGGGAAACTAATCTAAACAAATCACAAAACTGAAATATTACAATCACAAACAACAATTTGCTTTTATTCTAAATAACCAAATCTACTTCTACACTAAAACTAAACAAGCAAAATAACCCAGTGTGGTTATTCACATGTGCTGAGTGTATTGAAACTAAATTAACTTAAAACAAGAAATTTTCTAAATGATCTATGATATGTAGACAACCTCCTACAGATATTCTCTCCTTTAGATCCACAGGCATGGGAAGAAGAGGATCTCGCCACCGGAGATGTTATTAATGATTTAAACCCTCTTGGAAATTAACTAATTACTTGTAAATGAAAGGAAATTGATTTCTACTCTATTTGATACGATGTAACAAGAATAAATTGAAAGAATGAAGGAAATCAAACAACAACTCCAACCTAGAATTCACAGAATAGAGGTAAATCCGGTTGTGCAAGAATTGTCCCCTCAGTTTGTCTCTTTCTTTCTATGTGTGTCCATATGAGTCTAAGGGATTAGGAATGCAAGAACAAGCGGTAGGAGGATGGCACTTGAGCAATGGTAGCTTGAAGGAATCATGGATGCAACACAAGTAGAAGAGAGATAACACAAGAGATTTGATCTTAGCTATGCAATTCCTAGCAAGATTGTGGTAGTAATACAATGCAAGATACACAAAAATTCTCAAGCCTTTTGCTTGAATACAAGCATGGAATATATAGGAATTGGACTGGGATGTGCCTTCATGCACAAGGCAAGAAGAGGTAGTTCAAACTAATTAAATATATTTAAAAATAGAAGAGGGAAGGAAAACTAAGCCATCAAGACTATTTTTAGGCAATTTGGTTCACAAACACACCCTAAAAGTTAAGTTAAGTGAAACAACGCGTGTTAAAATTACGCATGAAGGATTCTAGAAAATTGCTCAGATCGCTGCCCAAGCGCAGGAGGCGGTCCTACTCCGGGAGGTGGTTCGACACTAAGGCCAAAACATGCATAGAAATGAGTGGGAAGTTGGAAGAAAGCATGGAAAAGCTAAGTAAGGATGTCTAGGCTACAAATATACACTACAAATGGGTTTTGGAGCTCGAACACCTTCTTGAAAGAAATGAATCATCATTGGGGACTTTTGTAACCATTTTCCAACAATGTAGCACATGCAATTTTAGGTGCGTACAGTACCCCAAGCTTCTGTACCTCAATATTGACATCATCTTGCATCTTAGAAGCACACTCCTCATGTGAATCCAATTCAGCCGAGCACAGTTCATCATCTCGTATCGGTCGATAAGCATTCTAGCCCACACTTAAGACAAATCTTCATATGAGGAATTGAATACCTTCATGTTCACTAGTATGGAAGAATGGACTTTCCCCATTTCAACCACCAATGGAAACACTTGATCCCAATGTTCCTTTTCTTTCTCAATTTCATCTCTTTTCATTCTTACTTTTTTGGTAGTTGCGCTCATGTATTTAAATAATGAAAGTATCTCAGAAAGCAACATTTTACCTTTTCCCAAGATCTTACTCACCCACTTATAATTTTATCTCCCTTGTATGGTGAAACCTTGTATTTTACTAATGGATTTTGGATCAAAGCTACTAATGGGAGTAACTTGTTCAACTAGAAGAGATGGAGCAAAGGTGCTTGGATCCATGAGAGTTCATACATACAAGGTGAGTGTTCTTACATGATCTTCCAACTGATCAATTTTTCCTTCTACTACTCTTGGTTCCTCACGAGAAGGAGAGTGGAAGATTCCTTGAACAAGTGTGCATCTCCCTCATGTGTTATCGGGCCTTATAGGAATGGTTTTCATTTCATAGTTAGCCGAGGACATTTCTTCAATAGGTTTGGTTACCTTTGGTAGGACTACTTCTACATACCGATTGCCTAAAGCACCATTGAATAAGCGGGAAGAAACTTGAGCTAATTGTCCCTTCTTCACTTTGATTATGTAGGATATGGCTTGGAGATCTAGAACCACTACTTATTGAATTATGTGGGCTTCTCCCCGATAATATCCCGCACCCATGGAAACATCTCATTTGTTTTAGGGTTGACATTTGGCATAATTTTTATTTATTGTTTTGAATGAGAAGGAACATCTTAGATTAGAGGGGGGTGTGCACCGTGCAAAGGATGAAATACTTTGAGATTTTTGAGGGATCGGAGGATGAACTGGATCAATTTACCCTTGTTCCAAATCTACCACAGGTATTTTATTTCCTTTACCTTTTTTGCAATCTCTGTAGTGATGAGCTTTTGATTCCACCGATTTTTATTTTGATTTTTCTCTTGAGTGAGCCAAACCGAAGCTTTCTCAGTGGATTTTGAAGAGGAAATATGGGATGTTTTCCTTTGGATACTTGGGAAATTTCCGATGCGATGAGGGAAGATTTCTTCTTTTTGAGCCATTCAGCTTTGCTCATTTATATCCCCGATTCACGGATGACTCTCTAAAACACTTGCAGGAGGGGTGAAGCTTTCACAATTTTATACTTTTATCATACATTTTAGTGTCATCATCTTCAATACCGTACTCATACTAATCAAACTTAAATATTCTTATTTTCCAAATTTTCATACTCGTATGATCTCGATCTGTTACCTCAAAATCATCTGCACAATTCACCCAATAGTCCTCAATCTATGAAACATGATGCAAATTAGGAGGTGAAATGTTTTTGGATTACTCTATATATTGATGTCCACTCCTGGAGTGTATGAATATAGGCTCAAGGGAGAGAAGGAAGCTTCCAAGTTAGTGGCATCATTGGCACTTTTGCAGGAGAATATCCCGACGAAGATAGGGAAAGCAACACCTTTCTTCTTTTGGTTTTTAAGCTTACCATTGATGTGAACAAGATTCCTACATAGCTCGGACATCACAATCTTGTCACTAAGATATCAATGGCAGCTTACGTGGAGAAATATCAAAACCAAACTCGATGTAGGAAAAATTGAGAATTGTGAAGGAAGACCCGAACCTTTTGATCAAATAAGTAACTTGTGAAGACAACCTTGATTTGGGATTTCCTTTGAGCAATCGGATAAAAACCTAGTGAAAGCATCATTTACTCTTGAAAATGTTGATTCCTTCCTTTTAGGTCAATTGAGGATATTTCTCATATGTAGGAGCCTTCTGGGAAATGTTTTGAGTGAGTGTTAAACCTCTGAATGGTCTTGTGCTTGTGATGGCGTAGACCAAATAAGAAGTCATTGAAAACTTCTTCGCATCCGTCTCTTCAAGCAATTGATGATGTAATTTATCACTGATTATTTTCCCCAATCTACCATTTTTCTTCCCTCGATGATGGTAAGGATGAACAACGCCATCCAATCCTAAAAATCTCTTGTAGTTTCTTCTCCCATTAGCCTCGCTTAGAGGATGAACGCATCCTTCATGAAATCCAATTCAGGAGAGATATTTTGGAATGTAGGATGGCTTTCTTCAATTTTTCAACCATGAACCCAAAGAAATACCTTGAAGGTATGAATCCATTTTAGACCACTAATTTGATTCAAATTATTTTGTAATGATTACCATGTTATTCCAGGTTGGAATCTACATATACTGGAAATAGCTTTAAGAGTGAGTACCGCTAGAATCAAGTTATCATCGCCCTTGTGATTCTATTTTCTAGTTCATAGTGATGAGAACATGCTAATAACAAATTTGTGTTCTGAATGGAAACAAGATGACCACCCACAACAAATAGTCCACTTGTGAATACTTTGTCCTCCACGGGTTCCCGGGAACACCTAGCATCCGATTTTTGAGATCTTTCATATCCATATGGGTAACATCACTGTCACCCACACCTAAGTATTTCGACACCGGGGCATTTAATGGGATCAAGACCAAAAATTTGAACTTCATACTTATGAAAATAAACAAGATGATCCAAAATGAAGATGACATCAACTTTTTGCACTTGAAATAGAGACTTTCTATTTTTAGTAGTTAGGGTTTAGGAGTTATTATTTTGGGAAATATTACTTTTTGGACTGGAATTAGTTTTGTAAAACCCATAACATGCTAGGAATAATTTCACATATGTTTCTTTGATGATTTTTAACACATTCTATTTTTATAAATTTCTTTTTGCTTTTTTATTTTTTTTTTTTTGTTAATTTTTAAGTCAAAATTGCCTAGTTTGTCATCTTTGTTGTTTCTTGAGTGCATTGTTCTGAGAGGACTTGATTTTTTTAGGAAATTTACTATTTTTCATAAGTGAAGGTACCATACATTTACTATTTTTATAAAATTAACTTCCCCACCTCGGACTGTGACAAAAATATCTTCACTCGAATAGGCTTGCTCCCGAGACTCTATGCTCAAAATTTTCATTCAATCGCCCATCGAATGCTTAAACCGAAAAGGCATGCTCTAGGGAATACAACTAGGGTTTAATACTATTAAAAAATTAGGGCATCTCTGATTCTGTTGTTACTTGATTCTTGAATGTGCGTGGGATGGGAATAATCTGTGAAAATCTTGTTCATATTCGTTCAATGGATTGAGAGATATTAATTTTTTATGTTTTGGAGCATATGGTCAATCTGGAGAAATTTGGGCATGGTATCTAGATAATTTTCATGTTTCTTGGGTGTTTCATAGCATCAAACATGGATTCATGGAGAATGAATGAAGTGAAAATGATATGTTTAAAGTTTTATAACTTCCGAGAGCACTTTTCATTCACGGGAAGAGAAGAAATGAGAAGCAATGAGTTAAAACACTTAGTGATTTTTTAGGTTTTCTTCCAAAGATTGATTGGGGCACATTTTCTTATCCCTAATATCCCCATGGGAAAGGGAAAAAATGGGAAGAATAATTTTCCTTGATGTGAGCATGACAAGTGACGGAGTTTGATTACTTGACGAGGGGAGAGAAGCAAAACTAACAATTAAGACTGGGCCGACACTAGGTCACATGAAGAACCATGGCATGAGTAGGGATGGGGCACATTTTCTTGTCCCTATTGTCACCAAGGTACATAGGCAAAGGGGGAAGAAAAAATTTCCTTAATGTGGAGGTGACAAGTGGCAAGTTGTGGTTTGACGAGGCAAAGAGGGGAAAGAGCTAAAAAAATGCATTATGGAGCAAGTTTCAAGTCATGTGGAGAACCATCAACATGGACAAGCCCCAGGAAAATTTTCTTGTCCCATATGTCCCCAAGGGATAGGGATAGGAGGGATATAAAAATTCTCCCTCACTTTGTGTTGACAAGTGGTAGGTAGTGGTTGCACGACGAGAGGCTGCTAAAACCTCAGAAAAAGTGTTTGTGGAGCTTATTCAGGGTCATGTGGAGGTCCAGGGGGCATAACAAAGGTTGGGTGAATTTTCTTTTCCCTATTTACTAAAGGGAAAGGGACTGGAGGGACAATAAAATGTTCCTTGACCTCATGTTGACATGTGTCCCTTAGCAAAATTGTATAAGTACCAAAAGCTTACCTTGAAGAGAACCTTGAAGACGAAGTTTTAGAGCCTCGGGAGGAATTTTTCAACACTTATTTATATGAAATTGACTCCAAAAAAAACTTATGAGATGAATAGGGTGTGTCTCAAGATACAAATTTTCCTTAAAACCCCTCAAAAAATAGCATGTTTTCTAAGGATAATAGAGTCTGTCTCAATGAAAATTGGTTTTGGAAAAAAGTATGAGCCTTGTGTAAAATGTGAAGGTACCATCATGTATATCATTGAATTATATTTCCAATTATATATTTTTTACCTCTAACTCCTTACGGAGCTCCCGGAATCACCTTCTAAAGCTCAGCACTATTTCAGACTGCAAGTTCCTTGACCCTCCAAAACCCACTTTCATTGTTTTTGTTCCTAAACCTTTGAAACCTTCCTAAATCTTCCTAAACCTGTTCTAATGCATTCTTGTCTCCTTTATGCCACTCCTAGATGATTTTTAGCTCTCACACTAGTCCTGGAGCATGCACACATTTCTCATAAAGACTAAAAATATCCTATCTAAGCCTACTCAAGAATCCACCTTGAGAAGCATTGCACCGAAAGAATTCCATGAACTTATTACCATGTTTCAAACACTTGGGAAAAAAATTTCAATGCATATGAATACTTATAATATTAGAATGGGCATGACACAGGGGGTAAACTGATATGGAGATTTGTTTAGGATGGTTTTCAAACAAAAATTTTGACACTAGGGTAAAGTTGTCATGTTTTCAAACTTGAATTTTGCCCTTACAAAAACATATGACAACACATTTTCATCATTTGTATGAGATCAAACATTCATGCCTTCAAATTATTTATTTATTCCTCCATTTTTTTACATCAAAGCATGGGTAACAACTATTATCACCAAATTGTAGCACCCTCTAATTTGCTTGCATATGAATTAACTAGGCAATCATTGAATCGGGTAACATCGGACCATCTCTCAAGTGTGGGACCTGTTACTTGAGATGGACCTCCATAGAAGGTGGCTTCCTCTACCTAATCCTAGCTCTAAACTACTCCTAATGAAGGAAATGTAACTAACTACTCCTAATTTATCAATTAGAAGGGACCAGGGAGAGAGAGAGCATGAAAATGATAAAATCCTACACTAAAGAGGTAATATCACCAAGAAAAGGGGGAAATATCTTGTTGAGGGATAATGGAGAAGGGAAATGGATTTAGGAAAGGCTAGAACAACTGTGACACAAACCAAGGTTTCATTCACCACCAAATCTCCATGAAACACAATAACAAGAACCTGTAAATGAATGAAACATGCATAGGATATAACAAATAATAATAGAGAGGTAAGGAAATGCAAGAAAACAAATGCAAGGGTTGAGAGAACACCACAAACACAAATTTTATTGCTTCAAATGTTGTACAGTCCATTACATTTGAAAAATAAAGGCACAAATACATTCTACAGGACCATGTGAAGGCTTACAGCTCAATGGAATTGAGAAATAAATTTTGCAAGAGTTTCCCCATGTCCCAAAATATCTCTTCTTACCTCTAAAAATGAGAAGTTTTCAATGTATAGAAGTGAATGAGAGAAGAGAAAAAGAGACAATCCCAAAATTATGCTCCCACCCACCAACAACATTCATTAATTGATCTAAAAATGCATAGGATCCTCTGAAATTCTATCCCCCAATGTACTCTTGTTTGTGGAAGAAGAAAAACAACCATATCATATCGATTTGGTAGTTGCATCTATTAATGTTGACAACATTTCCTTCTTTTTAACCCAACTACCCTCATTTAAAATAAGAAATATAATTTTTATGGCATAGAGGATGTCTTTATATTTTCAACGATATAAATTTTATCAAAAACGAACAATCTGGGTGAAAGTTATGCCCATTTGAAGTTTGGGGTCAAGGTGTTCCATACGGGCTCCAATCATTCACAATACACTATCCATTTTACCTTTTTCTTTGATGTGTAGGCCACACTACATTCGGGAACACGCCCTTGGGTAGAACTAGTACAACGTGGATCATGCAGGCCCGAAACTTCCCATCCACCTGTAATACTCCACACATGGCTCCCTTATTACTCCCGATGCTTTGTATTATGGATATGACAGGTCCACAAGGAAGTGACGCCCCGTGGGACCCATTCCTGTGGGCCACCTAACCCCAAAATATCCTCATTGGCATATATCCCATCCCCTTTGTCCGTTGATCGCATCGGAACATGCGCGCCTCGATGAAATCGCCCCCACAACGAGCTTGTTCCCACGGGCCCTTTCAGACCATCGACGCCACAATTGCCCCCGCCGATCCGCAATACAAAGGAGGTGCTCCCCTTCCAATGCAAATTAGGAATTTTGGCCAATCAAAGCACATGAGACTCAATGGAACAAGTACCCTATGGGCCCCCAAAGTCCGATTTATCCGCATTACACTAAAAATGGGCCCTTTTTGCATTTTTTCTCAAATTCCTCAACTTTTAACAGTTTTTTCTTGGCCAAGGGAGTTAGTAAAATTGAGAGAAATGTCCCTAAGACCGTTTTTTCCAATTTTGAACTTTTGAAGCCCAGAAGAAGGGAAATTGCACCAAATGATCCCAAATGTCCCCAAAATCAACTACAAGTGTTCCAAAACATAGAAATTTACCTATTTTCCTCCAGATTCAACCTTGAAGCCCTGTCAACTATCCAAGTCCAATTTCCTCAAGTTGTCCATTTTTACCAAGGGGTAAAAATGGATAGAACAATCATAACCACATTTTTTATAATGGATAGAAAATGTGTTTTAAGACACTACAGTAATGGGAAATTTTAATGTGAGCTCAAGCGGAAGGGGTAAATGGAATTTTACTAGGTTTTTGGCACCTCCTAATTAGGATTGATGAATGTAGGGCAATTTTCAAACCAAGATGGAAAAACTGGGAAAATGAGCAAAAATGGAGAAGAACACTGTGGAAATTTTTGAAGCAATTGGAGAAAACTAAAGAAGTTATGGCAAAACTTGAAAAAATAAAAATTGAGATTTCTAAGCTAATAAAAGTGGAATTTGGATATGGACCCTCAAGGAAAGAAACGTGCAGAATGGAATTTCAAGTGTTTTAAGAAATTTTGAGAGTTAATGGAGCTATAAAATGAAAGATATGGCAAAAAAACTATAAAAAAATATTTTCATCCGAATTTTTGTTTCTACAAATAGTCTACTGGAAGTGCATTGTTACCAATGATCCTCAATTGTGACCACTTTGTTGTTTATCCACTAAACCTGTCATGTTGGATATGGCCCCAGTCGGTTAGGCTACCTAAGGGTTTTAAGGATTCTCTCTACCAATGTTGTCTAAACGAGTATTGCTCACCGAAAAATTTTGGTCGGACTTTACCCTTAATCAATTAGGATGGGTTCATTACCACAGACAACTCTTGGTTTACCTCACGGGTGTAAACTACTCAATGGGATGGACCAGTGTCATTTTTCGTTGCTAGATCTTCTCAAAAGGCCATTTACTTTGGGGTTCCCGCAGTACTCCTCAAAATGAGTTTTAGGGCTTATGCCCAAGTACTTTCCACGCTTATGCGTGAGACATGTATTTAGCCTTATCTAAGCCTATAATAAATTGTAGAAGAGAGATGTAAATAAAATATTTCGGAAATAGTGCAGCTCTCGGGAAGTCTGAAAAAAAAATCTCCAAAATCTACCCGCAAGGCCAAGAAAGTGCTTTGATACTAGATGTGAGGATCCTTTTGCACAAATTTACAAACTCAGAAAATAAATGAACAATGAAATAAACTTTGGAAAATAACTCAAATAGATTTTATATCGTAGGCCACTTTGAGGGGGAAACCTCCTTTGAGCAAGCTCAATACAATAATATTTGTGGATACATTTCATGGCCTAAGAACTCCTTAATATACTAGTTTTATTCTAGAAATTACTACTACCCATGCATGTGGGATAATACTTAATAGCTTACGGGATGAATTACAAAGCATATGCGTCTGTCACATATATTACATTACTAATACAAGGAGAAAGGTAAGACTAAGAGTTTTAACACGTTGAGTAAATGTGGCATTAATGTGAATCTTGTGTTATCATGATTGTGTGTAAGTTTCATCATGTTGGGGTGAGATTGCATCATTGTTATTGGAGGAATAAGGTGTTGTTAGTGAAGGGAGAAATAAGGAGTATTGTGTGTTGTTGCTTTGGAGGAACCAAAGGAATTTGTGGCTAGTCTTAGTGGAGGCATAAGTGTGTGTTATAATGGAGGGATAAGGGGCCTGTCAAAGTTGATGTGGTGTATTTCATCTTGGAGGAACCAAAGGCTAGCCAAGATTCCTTAGTGGAGCTATAAGTGGTAGTTGCAATGATGATCTCTCCCCATTACAAGCCTCGTAGGTAGGCTTGGTAGTGTGAGTCGTCTTTACTTTTGGTGTCAACCATGTTCTTATCCCGTCGTATGAGTGGGACCATGTTTGTGTAAGTGTATCATGTGATGTTGGGTTATTCTAAGTGAGCCCAAGTGATGTTGTAAAACAAGAAAAGAAATAAAAACCATATCCTGGTTAATTTTGGTTTGTGTTTTTTGGTCCTACATGTGTGGTCGTTAAACGTAAAAAGTTGAATTTTGGGTTTAATTAATTTCCTTTGCTAGAAAACTTCAAGTCTCGCTCTAAAGTCTTAATTGCAACGCATATCTCATTATTCATCATGTTGGGGGTACCTCCAAGGATGCTAATGCCAAGTGTGGATAAAATTCTAAGAATTTCTCTAGGATAATACTAAATATGGCGAGAGAATTCCACATAGTAGCATGGGACATTTTTTATAATCCTAAGGAATTTTGTGGCCTAGGGCTCCTTGACATTCAAACTCAAATTTTTTACACGTGCTCTGAATGGGTCATTCGAGACCTTGAAGGTGATGAATCCTAGAAATTACTTCTTATGAATTATATCATTTTCAAATGCCTTATGGGAAAAGTAGCATGGAAAGGATTAAATTTGTAATCCCTCCTACTACCTCAGTTCCTATTGAAAAATTGGTAAATTTGTGGCCAAAAACATTTGGAAAGCATAGGAGCTTCTAAAACGACGCTAATGTGGGATGGGGATAGCTTCTAAAACGGAATCTCTATCAATTCCCACTCCCTTTGGTGGTATCATGTTCAGTCTCACTACAATGTGCCATTTTCTTTGGTCCCCTATATCAAATGTGTTAGAGTGTTCAGAGAGGCATAAAATTCATGGCCAATATTTTTGCAAGATTTTTAGGGACTTGATTCCATGGCATACACTAAAAGAATAATTTAAGTTATAATCCAATGATCATAAGTCGATTGTGAAAATTGATAGTGCCATACCTGACCATTATCTCCACAAAATCAATTTCTAAGCACCCTCGATGGTGGAATGACTAGAAGTGACATTTTAAAACTCTTTTCAACTAGTACAAACCCCAGTTAGGGTATCGACTCTTCCCACATCAATAGCTTCCCATTGAGCCTCTCAGTGCTCATTGGAATGTTTGTTTCACAAAACAAGTGTGGAAGAGAAGATTCACTAGAGTTTTGGAAGACATTGTTGAGCCCAAGTAAGCACATTTCCTTTGGTTTATCATACATCAATGTCTCTCAATTGGCTAACACCTAGTTCACCTTGGCATGGCCAACCCAATGTACTTTTTTTTGTCACCAACTAGAGTCTATTAAACACATCTTTTAGTTCTACAAGCATGCTCAAATCACTTCTCATTAGATCCATACCCTTTTTCAACCTTTCTAACATGAGATGCTTACTTATAAATTGGTGTTTTTGGGGTACTTGACCATGCTTCTTGCAAAATACATGCAAAATTGGCACATTTTTTGTTCTAGAATTCTTTATCAACTATGGAAATATAAAATGATGCTAATTTAATCATATCTTTATTGAATGATAACAGAGTTAATAAGTTCTCCAATTTTATTATCTAAATTCATGTGAAAGCGGATAAAGTCTTCCCGAGGTGGCGCACCTCCAACAATTGTTTAACCATTAGGTAATGCACCTTGTGTTGCTATCCAAGTTCCTTCATTCACATCGGCATTGTTCCTCTCGTTGATACTATGGTTGTGTCCAACATATATGATATCATTCTCATAGCGAACACGGAGTGTCTCCCAATGATGGTGGTACTCTACTCTAGCTCGATGCTCTCACGGAAGTGGAAGTGGTGGTAATAGCCACACCAAGGGACTCTACTTGGGTGGGTAATGTCTTTACAAGGAAAATTCCCTCACATGGGACTAGTCATTTCTCCTACTAGCCAAAATGCTACTAAAGAATAAGAACTTAATGAAAAAGATGATGGGCAAAACCCACCATATGAAACTAACGCACCTAGTGGCAAATGGAGAACGTAAGAGGAAACGCTGGGGATTCCCCTCCTCCTCCACCTATCTTGGTTTTGGCTCCCATGGCTTAATATCTTTTTCTTTTTCTTATTTCCTTTTGATTGAAAAACTTGTTTAAGATGTTAAGTTGTTAGCTTTCTCGGTTTTGGTTGATGTGACATTTTAAGTGTAATTCATCCACTCAAATTTTTGTACAATTATTTTGTACTTTATGTTTACATCAATATATGGAGAGAGAAAAATTCAATCAAAAAGTGGAAATGAAATTTTCTCAAAATTATATTTAAACTTATTTTATTTTATTTTTTGGAATGCAAAGTATAAAAAAATGAAATAATAAATAATTAGCTACCTCAAGGCTTTGTTGTGTTAATTGTATAAGAGCTTAACATCCTTCTCTCATCAACATCAATGTGGTCTTGTAGCACCATGCACTTAAATTTTTGTTGCAAATAAGAAAATATTTATTCAATAAACCATTATGAGAAACAAGAAATTAAGAATTGATAATTGCATAATACAAGTTACATGTAGTTTTATGATAATTTGACACAATCCTTTCTTTTTATGAAATTATATTCATTCTTTATAGGCATGCGGTCAATTTTTTCAACTAAATAAACATTAAATAAAATATATATTATGAAACTAAAATTTAAAAACATTAAAAAACAATTTGATACAAATATAACATAATAAAAACTTATGAATTTGATAGAGTCCTTTTAGGCTCTTTTCCATTGTGCGATGTGTAATTGGATTGTTTTCAATCCTTTTGTTGTTGCCTTTAAACAATCATATTTTTTTCTTTTCTCTCATCTTCTTTTTTTCCCCCACTTTTCAATCATGTTTTTCCACTCTATCATTGTGTGCTCATTTTTATGGAGATTCTTCGATTCATGCCTAGGATTGCCATTGATTTTTTTTTGGACATGTGCTTTGGTGAATCAATCCAACATTTAGGAAATTCTATACCAACTATTCAATAACAATTTTCTAAAGGTTGGGTTAGTGGTAAAACTAAATGTTTGGATGTACACCTGGAAGGAGCTCAATACGATGGCCCTCAAGCCACCAAGGTAGTAAGCACATTGGCAATGTAAAAATAATCTCATGTTTGACTAAAATATTTTGCAAATCATTGGGTTGGCTATAATCAAGATGTGCATTGAACTAAATGTAACAAAGTTGAGTGATGATCCCATGAGAAACCTTCTTGGGGAGATTCTCTATATGATGCGAGCTTATGACACTTTTGACCCTAGTATGAGGCCCTTCAATGTGTACTACCTATTATTGAAAAAATTCATTCAAAGTTTAGATAGGTGCCACAAAATTGGTTCAATGATGCTTAGTCATTGAGTCCCGAGAACTACATCGCATCCTCCCGAGGGCAAAACAATCATGTTTGATCTAAGGTATAGTCTCCCACCGAAATATGAACATTACAACATTTTCTTTTACAAGGCAATGTTCCCTTATTAACAATCATAACATCAAATCTTGAACAAGTGTACACAAAACCATTTTGATGCAGAGACATGCAACACATTCAACCAATAACATTAGCTAGATCATTCATCTATAAATTTTACCAAAATAGCAATTTTACCTTTCCTTCAAGAAGCCTGAATTGGCTCACAACACCCAATATGTACAAAATGACCGACTGGAGCTAAAACCTCTTTACACTTTCTATATATCACTAAACCAACATGTTAGAATATTCCACAAAGTTTCATAAGTTCTTTTTTCACCATTTCCCTTTTAGACCTCTTTAAGTCCTTGTAGCCCTCCTAAAAGCATTTTTTCGACATAAAACACAAAATCCAAAGCAAATTTCTTTACTAGTAAGATTTTTAGGCACCCATTATCCCCTTCTAGGTGCTTACAAAATTTTGTGATCTAATTCCATTCCTATTTGCTTGTATTCCTCTTTTACCATTTTCCTCTAAGTTTCTCAACTAGCCCTCTTCACATGCAAGTCTCTATGTCTAGAATAATCTGTAAAAATTCAAGCAAATATAATAATTGATCTAGATCCCCTTTTCCTAGTTCTTGCTTCCAAGTAAATTTCAAAACCCAACTCTTTATACGCTTCACCCAACAATCATTTACCTCTTTCTATGTTGGACAATTTAAGTCTCTTAGGGTTTTAAGCGTTTGCTAGGGTTTCATAGTTGCCTCTAATTTTCAACCTTCTAAACTCCATCATTCACCTCATTCACACTAATATAAAATGTTTTCAAAGTCTCTATACTCCATATTCATCGTTTTGTCACTTTCACAAGTTTGGTCTTCATAACTTCTTGTTTCTCCTCCTAACACTAAATGCTCTCCAACTCGTTTTCCTTCTTCTTTAGGCTTTGCTTGAATTCTATCATTATCATTTAACTCATTATTCTTCATTCCTCATTCACTTACTCATGTCAACTCTTTATCTCCCACAAGTTACTCCTTACCAAGGTACTCCTCTCTAGCTTCATTGGCTTCCTAGAACCCCTTACTCCTTCAACTTTGTTTTTGGATTATTCACTAACTCTAGCTCACCTTCTCTTTGTTTGGCTTGTGACTTAGCTTCTTCCTACACTTCTTAACTCATCCCGACACTTCTACTCACTTTTTGTTTAAGACTATGTCCTTCAAGACTCTTATTGACTCCTCATAATATATCTCCGGACTGTAACAAAACCGCATAATATGGTATTTTCTCAAGGTAATGACTATTAGGTCTCCTTACTCCTCCTTCAGATTGTGCTTCACTTTGTAAACTTCCCTTCTCTTATATTTTCAACCATTCTTCAAGGTTTCTCACAAAGCATTGTTGCACTTTGAAATTCAAGACTGTCATAATTTTGTATTCAATGGACTGTGTACTACTTACTTTGCCTCCCGCCTGTAAAGTGACTTTTATGGGTTCTTATCACCTCATTGGTTTCTCAAATTTACCAATGTTACCTCTCATCATCTTTCCTTGATTGTTCATAACTAACTCCCAAGACTCGAGTTTTGATTTCCTCCTTGATCCTTCCTTCTTCTTTGTTAAACTCCCTTCACTCTGTTAATATACTAACTCAACCTTTAATACAAGTTACCGAAGGAATAGGTGACTATACTAGCATTTCTATCCTTTAACCTCCTAAAACCTGCCTAAACCTTACAAAACCGAGTTTTACTCATTGCCAAGTATGGGTTATACAGATTTTGGCTAGAAATATCCATTCATCACTTTAAAAACTCGTTAAAGGCACTTACATTCCTTGATCAATACTCCCAAACATGATCCCAAGAACATTTATGATCTTTTCTTAGACAATGATTTGAATACATTTGACAAACCCTTCAAAACATGGTGTTACAAGTTAAGTAAGGTTCTAATGAACTTTTCACCATATAAGGAATTGCATGCAGGTATTTAATACCTCAAACACCTTTTCTAGTATTGAAACTTGATTAATATTGCCCTCACCTTGTTTACACTCACTATTTCTTGCAACCAATGTCTTCTAGGCAAGTGTATACTACACACACAGTTTGAAGCTTTTCTAAACCTTCAAGGTCATGGATCCATTATAAGATCATCCTCCGACATGGTGCATAGTTAAGATTTCATAAATTATTCATTATATTAATGATTCACACATTCATCATTCCAATTTAGCTTTTCTTTCAAAAACTCAATTCATCCTTCCTCCTACAGAGTTGAAGTAAATCATGCACATGATTGTTCTTATTACTTTAACCATCTTTGTAAGCATATTTGTGATCTTCTCGTAGATTATGCTTCTTCTTTACACCTAAAATAAGCTTCATACAACAATTATACACAAAATCAACAACCACATTTCACATTCAATGCATAAAAATTGTCTAACTAGCTTTTACACACAGATTGTTCATCCCAAGATGCTTCTTAATTGATCAAAAACATGAATATTCTACAAAGCATCATGGACCCTAATCTTTGTTGCGGTGGTTTTCCACCCTAAGGCTCACTTTCTTCACCACCTCCTTCCAATACAAGATCAATCCTTCGACAAAAATGAATAGAAGAAAAGACTTGGTTAGGGCTTCTCCACCACTAACCCCAACTAAACAAAGTTAACTCAAGATGAGTTAAGGCCTAAGTAAAGTGAGAGGATCAAGACAAGGTGGAATAGATGACTTATAGCCTTCATGACAACATTTATGACTCTTAGATTAACACCTAAGATTATAACATCCTAGGACAAAATTAAAATATTCAAATTGCAAAAATGGAGGGAAAATCCCTTATTTGAACCTATGAAGTCCAAATGGTCTAGAACACATTGAGAACACCCCAAATGGACCTCAAACATCTAAGAACACCTAAGAAATTCAAAAATGTTTATTTACATTATGCTCTTGCATCAAATTGACTTGTTTGACTAGTTGGGAGTCGATGAAATTATGTGTGCTTCCCAAATCAATAAGAATGGTGAGACCTAGATAAAATGCATCAATAAGAACTATAGAAATGAAATAATAGCATTTTCAAATTTTATTGCCACTTTTATCTACAACTAAATCAATACAAACAATCTAAAAAGGATTTTGGGCTACAAAGTTAGTCACATGATCTTTAAGAACAGAAACAGGGTACAATTGACCCAAAAATTGTGTTGGCTATGAATTTCATCATATAAATTGTTTTAAATTATAGAATTTAACATTTAATCCACACTATTGAAACTCTAATAGCATTTTCCAAACTCTATTGCTACTTTTACCTACTGCTAAATCAACATGAACATGAATGATATAAAACCCTACAATTAACCAAGAGTTGGCTACAAAATTAGTCTCATAAACTTCAAGAACAGGAAGTGGGTACAATTGACCCAAAAATCAATTGTCTATGATGTTCATCACATAAATTGTTTTAAATTGGGAATAAGTAATCAATGTAAAACAATTATACCGATATGTGCCAGCTCCAAGTGCAAATCTTGTTTATATCCAAAATCTTATTTAGTTGTTATGGAGTACTATGATGGATATAAAATATAAATATCGTCACACATCATGCAATGACGTTTTCAAGTAAGAACAACTATTCCAAAATCTCATGAATTTTATGAAGAACCAATGCATATTCATGATCAGCATAAGGTATAATGCAATATGGGTGAAGATGGATCACAAAGAAAAAACAAATGAGCGATGAGAGATGCCATGATAGCAAGCCCAGAGAGTTCCCTAGAAACATAATTCACATGAACCTAACTGAAACACTACAATCTTGGGATCCAAGTTTACTTTTACACATGTTTTGACCAGACTCCTCTTTGTAGCCCCCTTTCTATGCCAGTGTATTAATCTAATCTATGCTACATTGTTTTGCAATTTCCGAACCCATTATAATTCATGTACAATCTTGAAATTATTCAACATATTTCAATATTGCAAAACATATCCACAAATGCATCACCTCCAAAAACCTCACTAGACCGTATAAACTAAACTTTTATTTCTAATTGCATTTTAATTCAAATAGTATACATGAGCCAACACAATTTTCTTGCAATGCTATGCATTCAAAACCTTATGCGGGACATCATTATCTTGATAAGTAAAAACCCATTTCATTATTATACGGTGTAGTCTTTGGTGATATAAGGAACCTTAAATAAATCGCTCAGAGGTTGCTTTCCTGGCTCGCTTTATAGCAGCTTTCTATGTCATAACCATCATTAGAATATGTAGATCATGCCAGTACTCATAGTCTATTGCTCAAAACAAGATTATGTTTGAACTAAGTTGTAGAATCTTAGAATTCTGCTTGCTATGGATCCATAAACACCATAGAATTTGACATCAGCCAGGAGGCCAATTCATTTGCCTTCCACCAAGTAGATGAATATGCAGGTGATACACAGATTGGCCTGCAAAGGAATAATTCCAGATATGAAATTATCAAATTTAAGTATATAAGAAAAACATCAAAAATAAAAGGCATTCGTAAGATAAACTTACATCCAGTAGGACCATCGTTTATGACAATTCTAAAGCCATCAGATAGCCCTTCCTGCTTTGCAACAACTTTTGCAGTGTATAACAAGTAACCTAGAATATCTTGATGCCTCTCTTCTGCCTATTAAATATACAAATCAATCAAGAATAAATCTGAAATCGTATGATACTAAGTCAAAAGAAATGATAAATTGCCAGACAAAATGAAAATTTCAGGTACCTGAGATAGGCCAGTCAAACCATCTTTTACTTTGGGAATAATAATTATGTGAGTAGGTGCCTGAGGTGCAATATCCCTGAATGCAAGGACCTGAGACAAAACATCATTTTATGAAATCAAACAAACTTTATATGGCCTTACAAACAGCAGGAGTTCATAACATGGAAGATTAAATAAGCACACTAGAAAAAAATTGAAAGTTTTAATTTAAAAAAAGCCAAACTTACTTAATATGGCCTTACGAACAACAGGAGTTCATAACATGGCGGATTAAATGAGCACACTAGAAAAAAGTTTGGAAGTTTTCCGAAAAAAAAAGCCTACTTTAAAGCAAAATAATCTGACCTTTGGTTCTCTAGAGAGGATTAACATCTAAAATGCTTGGAAAAATAATCTGGCGTTTGCTTCTCTAGAGGGGATTAACATCTAAATGCTTGGCACAGTTATTAGTTAATCATAAAGGAATCTTCCCACAAATAAGAATAGAAACTACATTTCAATGAAAAATTCAAAATTGCAGAGATAATACACAGCAAGTATAACGGCCTGAAACCAACTACACACACCAAAATTTCCGGCAATATCAAAAGTTTGAACTCCCTATAAATAGATTCCCTGCCTTTCTGAAAGTTCATGATAATATAACCAGCAACAAAAGTGCCAAATTCGAGAAAAAATATGTGAACATAAGCACATCCAACTTTCTTCTCCGTACCTTCAACTTCACATGATTTTTTATTGCATATCTAAAGGACATTAAGGTACTAATGGCTTGAAGCAGTCCACAGAACTGTTTCTTTATTAAATTCCAAATGCTCACAAATAGCACAGTATTGAATCTTATCAGGCAGCCTTATATAAGTTACCGTAGGGTGTCCCATGCCAAGTGCATTACCTCAATGAGATCAATAAATCAGTAGTAGTCACTAAATCCTTAAAAACCTAGACTGTTTCAGTACGGGTACAGGTACAGTATGCCGAAACGAAATTTTTTTAAAACCTTGGGTACGGTACACTGCAGGTACGTTTATATATAAAAAGAAGCATTTGCATACTTGTTGAAATTTAATACTCATACAATCATTCATGGAACATGAAAACAGATATTCAAATACTTTGAGAATTTGAGACTTGACTTTGTATTGATTTATAAAGTTCAAAACATAATAGTTAATAACTTAATACATTCAAGTTCTCAACTTGCTTCACTTTCAGTTTCCTAAGGCTGAAAACCTAGAACATATCATCTAGATGATCCTCAAAATCATCTTCAAAGATGCACTTGCAGCTCCACTCCCACTAGCTCCACTGTCGAACCCGTGTGAAGGCCAAAATATGTGTGTGAATTAACAAGAGGAGACAGGTGTATAAATAGGTTTTTGGGGGTATCTTTTAAGGTGAAATTAGGGTTAGGTTATGTTCTTTTTAAGTTAGGGGTTTTTTAATTATTTTTAATGATTTTAAGTTGAAAATGGCAGAACTTTGGAGCGGGTACGCTGCAGGTACCTGCAGGCCCCAGGTATGTCCCAGGTACGGATTTCCATACCCAGGGCCTGCAGGTGCATACCTGTAGCATTCCTAGACCGTACCCATACCAGGTACATATCAGGCCTGGTACAGGGGGTACCATGCATTTACAGGCAGTTTAGTTAAAATATAAAGCCCAAATGCAACATGGTACAAAACTAGAAAGCTTGAAGCCCTCGAATAATAAGGGAATTATCAAAACTAGCCAACAACAAACTCACAACACCATCAAGCTTTGTGGCATGATCTGAAATTGTGGACCATTCATCATCTGCTAGAGAAGTTCAACTGAAATACAACAAAATTGCATGTATATTTCTATAAATGAATATTTCCTCGAGATTTTATTTGCAGAAAGAAGTGGGCATTCAAGAACATATCGACTGGTAATCATAACATACACCTATAGCTGGATGATGATGATGAAATATTTTACATGGTAAAACACAGTTCTATCACGAACATGAAAAAAGCACATTGGTTGTCAAAGATGTGTGAGCTCTAAACTTGGTTTTTCCTGGTGCGACAAGAGGGGATGAGAAGGTTTTCAATATTGTTACTGTCTCGATTATAGAGCTCATATGAACTCTTTCGGTTTCTCTTCATTTCTTCTATGTTCACATCTAGCATTGGTATCAGAGCCAGACACATGAGGAGTAAGATTAACTAAAGATCGGTTGTAACCTTCTCAACCATTTTGAGCTATCTCTTTATAATAAAATGACAGACACTATCTACGATGTGTGCATTTTGGATTCTCTTCTTCTTTGTTCGCATCTAACATTGGTATCAGAGCTGGACAAGCGAGGAAGAAGACGTAAGGAGGTATTTCAAGGGACAAAGAAGGCACATGGATATACAGTCAGAAGCCTGATTTTTAGCCATTTGAGCATGTCAAAGGCACTTTTCAAAAATGTCAAAACAGCCATTGCTAGTGTGTAAAACCAGTCAAGGGGCACAATCTCGCAAGGGGAAAGGCACGTAGACAGACCAGTTCGAAGTTTTCAACAACAGACCCATATGACTCGGATTTTGAAGTTTTCCAGCCATCATTAGCATATTTGCATAAATTTTTTAGTCGTGCGTTTCCAAAAATTGTGATTTTAGGGCATGTGACAAATAGAAAATGTCACTGTACATGTGGAAAACACCATTCGAACCAGAAAATGTAAGTTACAGACTACTAGGGCAAAATCCAAGTTGTCTAGGAGAGGATTTGTGTAAAATCGCAAGAGGAAAACCATTTCTGGTTAGGCTGTAGATCCAGAAACTAGGGCATAATATGATATTGAATTATGTCGAAAATATTTTATTTTATTTTGGCGAAAACATTTTCAGACGTCTACAGTAACTTTTAGACATTTGCAGTCTTTAAAAAAACTATGTTGCCAGGAAACAGAAACGGAAATGGAAACGGAAACAGGTACGAAACGCGGAAACGGCAATTTTCAAAAAACCTTGGATACAAAATGTTACGGGAAATGTTCATACAATATATTATTAAAAATATGTGTATATATGTATAGTACTCATTTTAAAATTGTACTCCATAGACCATAAGAGATAAGTATAACTGATAAAACACTCAAAATATTTTGTATTCATTGAAATAATACATTATTATCATGTATACTTATCTCTAGGAGACTAGGACGTTTCGAAGGAGTTTCCGTTTTGGAAACGTTTCGGAAACGAAACGGGGGGGCCCTAGGCGTTTCCTGGTAACAGAGAAAAAAATAGCTTCATTGTCTATCTATAACTGCACAGTTTGTCTTTTGTTGTAGACTGAATTATTTGAAAGGTGTCATATTTTTTTATGTTTTTGGGAATGGAAACTCCAGACAAATATTTTGGCCTCAACTTTCACACCTGGAAAGTTAAAATACAAATGCAACTGATGAATAAAAATTTATGGGGAATAGTAAATGGGAAAGAGAAATCACCTACAGATGCAAATAAATTATTAGATTGGCAGAGTAAAGATGATAAAGCCAAAGCCATTATTGGTCTTGCTCTCTCCAATTCTAAGTTACATCATGTAGACCTAGAAAAATCATCCAAGGAAATCTAGGATACTCTGAATAAATTGTTTGGAGCAAAAGCGGTTAATGCAAAGTTTTCTCTAAAGCTTCAACTATTTAGATTCAAGATGGATGGATTTACTATGCCTAACCACAAGCAATGACAGGTTTCTTATCAAACAGCTAGCAAAAGTCAAGGCTATAGTAGATGATGAGGATGCCAGAACTATTTTGTTATACAGTCTACATTCTAAATACAAAAATGTCATTTTTACTCTCAGTCAAATACATTGTCAATTTCTAGAAGATATGATTTCAGCTCTCTTAGCTGAAGAAAAGAGAACTGTAGGAGATGCACAAAGGTGATCCTCAACATGAGAGTGCATTATACTCAAGAAATTATCGTAGAAGATTAGATAAAGACAAAGGGGAGATTGAATGTTATTACTGCAAGAAAAGAGGTCACACAACATGGAAATGTAGCATTCGAGCCAATGTTCTCAAGGGAAAGTTCAAAGGCGTACCAAATGAAGTTAAAATATTCATTTTTAAAGACCCGTTGGATGCTGAAAGTGGTGTATAATTCACCGTTGAATACGTATTTTATGAGGCCCACAATTTGAAGACAAGAAGGGATCTAACGTAGATGAAGCTCAGTATGGAGGGCTGCCCAGTTCATTCGGGTGTTAGTGGATCTTGGAAATTAAGCCTTTACGAGGGTCATAAGACAACTTGATGGAGCACTTGTGTATATAGCTCAATATGGATGGTTGTCCAATAATTTGGGAGGTTTGTAATTCAAGAGTTTGGGTAGGTAGAATCCGAGAACTCAGGAACTACACCTTTACGGGGTTACGAAGCAGCTTGATGGATGTCTACCTGGACAAAATTGTTCTCAAATAGAAAGCTTCGAAGAATGTGTTGCTCTGTTTGATTCTATTGTGTCAGTTTTTTTGTCAATGTGTTTGGTTTTTGCTTTTTTAGTGTAAGCCTCAAGGATTATTAGAATATAAGGCTGAACGCTTATTATTTAGTCATTATTAGTTATGTATTAACTAAACATCAGTTGTAACCTTCCTGACCATTTTGTAACTATCTCTTGCATAATAAATGACGGACACATAATCTACGATGTGTGCATTCTTTGTTTATCTTCATTCCTTCTTTGTTTACATCTTCTAACACCAAATCCATACAAGTTGGGACGACAAGTAAAGTGGATGAAATTTCCCATGAAGTGATGAGTTTGTTGGGAGAATAAGCTAAAATTCTCTCCACGAATTTGTAGGATGTGTTGCCACCCATGAGAAGCATTACTCATCATGTGGGCTTGATCCACGAGTCAAGCTTACCAAACAAGGCAGCATATGGATTGATGCTTAGGTGAATAAGGAAGTGAAGAGACAAGTCCAAGAGCTATTGGACAAGGGTTTGAAACGAGAAAGCTTGAACTCCGGGTCCGGTTCTAACCATACTAGCACCAAAGGAGGGTGAAAATGGCGCATGTAATTCAAGAGCCATTAACAAGATTACTATCAAATATAGATTTTTATTTTTACAAATGGCTGACTTGATGGATTGATCGAGTGGATCCAAGAACTTCACAAAGATAGATTTGAAGAGTGGGTATCATCAAATCCAGATTAGAGAAGGTGATGAGTGGAAAACTGCATTCAAGACAAAGGATGGGATATACGAGTGGCATGTCGAGTTGATAAATGCACTGAGCACATTCATAAGGCTCGTGAATGAAGTGCTTAAACCATTTCTTAGTAAGATTGTTATTGTATATTTGGACAATATCTTGATTTTTAGGTGGAGCATTGATGCATTTGAGGCTTGTATTGCAAAGGTTGAGGGGAAAAAGTTATTGGTCAACTTCAAGAAGTGCAATTTTATGAAGGGAGGGTTGATCAATATCAATTTTGTTATTTCCGTGATAAATCAAGGATGGATCTTGAAAAACTAAGCCATTACTGAGTGGCCATCACCAAGGACAATTTTTGAAGCAAGAAGCTTCCAAAGAGTAGCCGGTTTTATAGGAAGTTCATCGAGAACTTTAGTGGGATAATAAAATTGATGAAGGGTGATAGGATGGAGTTCATTTGGACAGTTCTAGCACAACATAACTTTCTGATTTTGAAGAAGGTGACAAAAGCCAATTCTAGCATTGTAGGATTTCAACAAGGTATTCCAAATTGATTGTGATGCTAGTGGGACAGTAGTTAGTGATGTTTTGAGTCAGAAAAGTAAGCTCGTAGTTTCTTTCATAAAGAAATGGAATGAAGCCCAACGAAAATATTCAGTTTATTGTCATAAACTTTAGCGGGATATGTTAGGGTTTTATCCTAACTTTGCCCAAGGGGCTTACACCCCAAGTGCAAGCCCTTGTCACCTTTCTCTCTATGCACCAACATATCACTTAGGTTTTTTCCCAAGCACTCACCGACACATTCAACATGTCGAGTACTTGCTAGTTCGGGCTTTGGGTCTCAACAACCATTAATGGGGCTTACCGAGTCCAAACATGGATACGACTACTTAAAATAAAAGATTCATTGAATATTAAGCATGAACATGACTATCACCGCATACATTCCACATACTGAAGCAACAATGCAAATTCGTCCAAGATCAAATCATATCCCATTACTTGAATTGTTTACAAAATACTCTCACTTGCACATTTCGTAACATAACAATGCTATCTTTCTTCTTCTTTTTGCATGGGCAAGGCTTCCTTTTATAGATCTATAAAGGTATTTCAAACTAGCCTACTTCCCACCCAAAATCCTAGAACTCGAACCTCCCTGCCATTGATGCTCAACTATATCGATTAAGACTCTATCGGCTTTGTTATAATCTAGCGGCAAAGTGATTTCCATCAACACTAACACTGTCAGAACCTGTTAGTCACTCCTACACACAACACCTACCATTACTTCTTTGCACACCCTTGTCTGCTTTCACGCACTTCTGCACTTGTCCCAAAATTAGGGATCAATAGAATATGTGCGCCTGTCACAAAAACGATGAAGGGTGATGATAGGAAGGAGTTCATTCTGATAATTTAGTAGAGCATTGTTTTCAAATTTTGAAAAAATTGACCGAACAATTGTTTCTAGGCTTTTGGCAATGTCAGAATTCAACAAGGCATTTCAAGTAAATTGTGATACTATTAGGAAAATGGTGTTAGTGTGTATGGTGTGATGAGTTGTAATAACAACTCATATTAGTATTATGTGTTGTAATTGTTAGTGTGCAAATAATGAGGTGTGAGAGAGATTCTTGGGTACATTACTCTCTAGTTAGAATGTAACAGCTCATGCTATTATTAGACATGAGTGGTTGAGTTGATAAGTGTTGACTCCTACTTTGTAGGAGATCATTACACTATATATGTAACCTCTCTCTTTGTAAATAATGAATCAACATCTTAACTTTATTGTGTGTGCATTCTGAGTATTCGTGTATTTTGCTTTTGAAAGCTCTACCAAACTTGTCATTTGGTATTAGAGCAGTTGTCTTACCCTGTGATGGAAGAATAAGTAGTTTGCAAGGGGCAACCCTCCTATTCTTTGTTGTCCCTAGTCATGAAATTCATTGAAGATACAATCTGTGTAGCCTTGGGTTATGGTTTGTAGTGAGAGTTAATTTGTGTTTGCTTTATTCTGTTCGACAATGGTCTTCCTTACGGATCCTTGTATTATATGGTTTTAAGTCCAGCTTTCATTGTTTGCTCGAATACATGCAAAATCTTCCTTATGTTATTTGGTCATTCTTGAGAGCGTTCTGACAACATATGTTGCAGACTTGTGCTTTATTTCTGTGCATGCATACTCTGATAAACCTGTGTGCATTTAGAAGAGAGGTCTGGAAACCAGTGGTCTGCATCATCCAAGTATATCTAAGCATCCTCCTGTTTTGGTAACACCATTTGTGAATCGATTCTACCTATGCAAAAGCATTCAAGACTCCAATGTTGCGTTATAGTCATCATTGTGCATTCTGTCATTTCCCAGACAACATTTCACATGCTTCTTGTATTAGCTGACCTTCTTGACAGCGAGCAACATTACATTGGACTTTGTGAAAGACTAGCAGTGGGCCATTTCCTCAGACAGCTGTTTGCATTAGAATTCAACGAGTTTGACACTGATATTTCGCTTCTCTCAGCTCTTCTCTTCCTCTTGGATTCCTCCCACCTAACTTTGAATCCAATGTTGCATCAAGTTTTGCACCAAGACCGCAAACCCGTGGTTTTGCATTCAACAAAAGATGTGCTGTTTCCAATTCAATAGCCACACAGTTCGCGTCTCTCAGCTCTGCTCTTCATCTTGGATTCCTCCCACCCAACTCTGAATCCAATGTTGCATCAAGTTTCGCACCAAGACCGCAAACCCGTTGTTTTGCAATCAACAAAAGGTGTGCTGTTTTCAATTCAATAGCCGCTCTTCCAAATATTGAATTATTAATTCTTGCACAAGTTCCTGCATAGCCGATGTTGTAGTTGAGGCATTTGGTAAAATTTCCAATTAGTTGGGGTCAAGGGATCAAACCCTATAAATAACAAAGCAGCAGTCAAATTTAAGAAAGAAAGGTATTGTTTAATGTCATTTTATAGTGTCCTGCAAAAGTTGATGTGGAAAATAGCATAGTGTTTGTGTGTTTGATTGTCTACGTATATAGATTTAATTTCTAATCGTAGCTTTTAGCTGTTAGAAATAAAATTTATGGTTCTGGTCGTTTGTTAAGATAATAAGTCAAAACAATCCAGTCCACATAAAGAGTTACATGTCAAGTAAAATTAAAATATATTTTCTTCTTGTCAAAGTCAATGTTTGCTATGTTGTACAGGTGCGAAACGGGTTTGAAATGCGGAAATGCCGATTTTCAAAAAAACCTTGGGTACAAAACGTTACAGGAAACGTCCGTACAATATATTATAAAATTAAAATATATAAATATATATATTTATATATATGCATAGTACTCATTTTCAAAATTTTAGTCCATGGACCATAAGAGATAAAGCACTCAAAATATTTTGTATTCATTGAAGTTCTAAAGATTCATCATTCAACATGGTTACAATTTCAATGTTTCATATATACATGATTATAATCTAGATTCTAGAATATATCATCTAGATTTTCTTCATAATCATCTGTCATGCATCCATGTTTCAAAAATTATTGTTGTAACCCGCTTCATTGTATTCATTTGATTGAGGATTCCAATCGAAAATTCTATTCTAAGGAGCAGTAATACACTGAGTCAAAACCTGCTTTCTAGCCTGGCATTTCTTGGTTTTTGCTAGATTCTTCCTACTTTCTTTGGATTACTATTCTAACCCAAACTATCTTTAGGCTTGTTTAATGTGCCTCCTTGTTAGTATAGTTTTAATGTTATAAGACTTTACAGCTGAGCACACTGTAACTTAAACCTGGGTTTGGAAAATTCTGTGAGCAAAAATATAGGCTATATTTGAAAAGAGTAAGTGGAGTGACACAACAACAAACTGGAATAAAATCTTTCTTATAATATATAAGCCACGAAATGTCCCGGAAACTTCTTGGAAACGCCGGAAACTTCTTGTAAACGTTGGAAACTTCTTGGACGTTTCAAACTTCCTAGGCGTTTTAGACGCGTTTCCAAGGCATTTCGTACTTGGTTTCGTGGTGGATACGGAGGGGGTGGGGTGTTTCCCGGCAACATAGGATGTTTGTTGTTCAGATTGTATCGTCATTATCAATAGTCATTGGTCCAAATAAAATTGTTTAGTTCTTCAATAAACATCACATTATGTCTCAATAATCATCTTGTGTAATCAAAAGTGTCAAAAAGATTAAAAATTGTCTCAATTGTAATTGGACACATATCAAAGCGAACCTAAAATCCAATTTGTGGGTTTTTTCCTTCGATATGCAGCTTGAGCCTAAAAGCCAAAATTGATAAGTAGCTATCCACTAGAGAATAGAGGCAATCGAGGAAGGAGTACAATCAACATCCTCTTGTTGTTCCCTAGCGATGGGGACGCTCAATGCATTAGTGACAAACACCAAAATAACCAAATGCTAACGACATTTTTAGGTGGCACCAAGATCGTCTTTGCACGCTCAAGATTGGAATACTTGCGATCTACAATGGTGAATACATACGAAGACAAGGACTAAGCCCTCATTATTACTATTTTTCAGTATTTTCAGTTGTTTGTGGTGCACAAAATAAAACTTATAATATGAGCATGGAGTTTCTATGTTTTCCCCGATGTAAAAATAATGGAGAGCCTAATCAAAGTTTTGTGGCATCATTACACTTGTATGTGTAGGTTGTTGATTGTCTTGTAAAACCATGTATAGGTTGTTGGTTGTCTTGTAAAACCATCTATGTAGGTTGTTGGTTGTCCTTTAAAACATCAGATGTGTAGGTTGTTGGATATTCTATAAAACCATAAATAGGGTGAGATGAGAGGTTGATCTTCCCAACATTGGTTGATAGTGTTCCCTATTCATGGTTGATGTATGGTTGACGTTCACATGGATTGGTCGATGAAGGGCTGGTTCTAAGATTGATATGTTCCTTCTCTTCTTTGGTGCAAGCCTAATGTTGCAACAACTAATTTTATTACTCTAAAACCCAAGAAACAATTGAGTATAGAAAGTTTTAAAATACTAGTATTATTTTGCAAATGCCAAATAGATACACATTGATACCAGATGTGGTCCTAGAAGACATTACCGCTATCATAGACTCTTGTGAATGTCTTGGTGAATTTGTTGTCATATAGCCTAAAATAAAATTGTGGGGTCACCAAGAGTGTTTCGATGGGATGTGTCCACGAGGGTCCAGGTCATGTCCTAGACATCTTGGGGACAAAACATCTCCTTATGTCCCCCAAAGTGAGGGAAAATTTTGGGGATGTCCCCAAAGTGAGGGAAAATTTTGGGGATGTCCCTGAAACCTAAGGACATTCTCAAGACATTCCCTATTATGAAACAGACATCGGGACACCATGTCATCCCCAAGATGATCAAGGGATGCCTTGGAGTTGTGTACCTAATCACAACATATATGTGTATGTCTGTGTGCACGCTTAGTTAGCATTTTTTTATTATATTTCGAGTGCCTAGACTTAGTGAACAATCAAGCCATGGGTTAATTAGGGCTTACGGTGATTGAATACAAAAGGGGATAAACCCTAAAGAATGTATATATCATCATTTTTACTCAAAACTTAATGCAAGAGATAGCCACCATTTGGTGAGAGCTCTTTTGATACTGATCAAAAAATCCACCCTTGGAGATGCATGTGCTCCCACATTTCTCTTTGATAACATTTTTACTCTATATTTTGTAGTTCCATTTTTTGTTGTTATTTGGAAAGCAACAAGTCATATCAGAGCTTCGGTCAATTTTTGAAGTTGCCACCAAAATGCCAAGGGCGGTTTATCCAAGCAACAACTCAAAGTTTGTGACCAAAGAGTAGATGACTTAATAGTAAGGATGTAGAATCGTCTATCACAAGGATTTCAAGACTACTTTGCAAATATAACGTAGTTTTTGTAGAGCAAGATATGACTACATTTAAAATGCTCATGGGCCACTACCAATTAAGGGTCATGCCCTTTGGTCAAAGGCATGTTGCAGCCACTTTTCAGGTGTCAATAAACAAGGTAATCAATTAAATTGTATGCAATGTTCAAGGTGAAGTGGAAATGGAAACAAATGAGTGCAAGAAAAAAGAAAAAAACAAATTTCTAGAAATGATTGGTAACGCATGCAAGATAGAAAGGAGTGGGATTTAAAGCAAAAAAATGCAAATGCAAGCAAACATGGCAATGAGTTTGTTTGAATACACACCCAAATTATAAGGGACACCTAAGAGTCAACGGAAAATAACTCTCATTCTCATGAATAAGTGTTGTGTAATGTAGTGGTATATAGCAAGATGGTCAAAGCTTTCTTGTAGGAGGTAGAGGTTTTGAGTTCTATTGTCATAATGTAAAAATTTGCACATTTAGAGTTTGACAAGTTTGGAGGTCAAAGCTCTTTAAGGGGAAGGGTATGTTGTGTACGCAAACACAACATATTTTTATGTGCTTAACATTATCTATATTATATATTGGGTTCCTAGAGTTAGAGAAGGGTTAAGCCATGAGTTAGCCATGGTTTATTAGGGCTTCTAGAGGTTGAAAACTTGAATACAAAAAGGGTATGAACCCTAAAGAATGTATCTATCAATTTTATTGCAATATCAAAACTTGAAGCAAAAAGATAGCCTCCATTATGTGACAACTTTTTATTATAGTTGGATTTGCAGGTGCAATCCACACTTGGGGACGCAAGTGCTCCCATATTTTTCTTTATTCACATTTTTACTTGATATTTTGTAGTTTCCTTTTATGTTGGTATTTGGAACGTGGCATCCAACATCGTTGTTGACTATACCTTTAAAAGAACCCAAAAAACTTAAAACAACATAGAAACAACAAAATTAAAACTCTAACCCTAACCCTTAAAGAACATTGGAAAACTTTAAAAGCCCATAAAGTACATTTTAAATCAAACTTGAGAAAACTTGGAAAGAGAAGATGTGGAAAGAGGAGAGAGGAGCAAGAACAAAGGGTCTTCAATTTTCAACAAGACCAAGAGAGTTCTCTCATTCTACATCAGATGCGCATTGATCGCCATTTGGGTTTCCAATGTTTCTTTAAAACTCTGCATTTTATTTAAAATATCATTCACACTAGTATTTTTTTCCTTTGTAAACTTCAACAACACCCCATTTGAGCCTTGGCTGCTATCTTTCATTTTGTTTTTCAAAATGTCAAAACTGTGAGGTCCGAGCAATTAAATTAACCATATTAAATATTAAGTTATACATAACATTAAACATTAAAGCAAATAAATTAAATGACACTATGAACACAGATATAACGTAGAAAGACCCCGAGGGAGAGGTTGTAAAATCAAATGAGGGAGGTATTTAATATTTTACGGGTTGTAGAACCAACCACCAACAACAGAACCCTTAGGAATATTAATTAAATTAAATTAACTAAACCAACTTTGATACCATGTGAGCTCTAAGCAATTAAATTAATCATATTAAATATTATGTTATACATAAGATTAGACATTAAATCAAATAAATTAAATGACACTGTGAACACAGATATAATGTGGAAAAACCCCGAGGGGTTAAAAACCACAACAAAAAGAGATTCCATTAATTGAGAAACTATTTTACACAATCCAGTAACTCCAACTCCTCACTTCTCTCCCATGGTAATTCACAATGTGAATACCAAACACAATGATATGAATTAATTTGACCCTGTGGGTCGTTGATTTAATTAAAAACTAATTAACCATAAACACATAGTTTATATTAAATAATTAAGAATATAAATATTCTAAATTATTTAATTATAAACTATGGTTTATAAGAACACTTAATATTATGTTCTAACAAAAACAGTTCAAAGCATCAGCATATGCCTAAGAATTCATCGTTTTTTCTGATTTTATCCTAAATTCTAAAATAATAAGTTATTCGTAAATATTGCTTTTGGGAAAACTATCTAGAATTTTTATTCACAACATTCTAGACCACTCAAGTGTTTCATCCTCAAGTAGGGCCCATTTAGATGGGCCACTTGAGTGGTATGAAATATCGTAAATAGAATTCTAAACAATTGTTTCCCGAAACCTTATTTTTAATGTTATGGGTTGTGGAGCATGAGATCGTTAGTAATCATTTGTTGTTTTTGTATGTATATGAACATTGAAATTACTTATTTCTTATTTTTGTTTAATAATTAAATTAATAAATTATTTTTCATTTTTTGTTAAATTGTTTTCTTGTTTTTTATTTGTTTATGGACATATTACTTTGTTGTTTTTGCAGACCCAAAATGGGTTTTTATAGTGATTATGAAGTTGATTTGCATGTGGATGAGATGGGCAATGGGGGGGGGGCGACAAGAAAAGGAAAAGGCAACGCAAACTAGAATTTCAGTTGCGAGAGCCCAAAAATTTGGAATGTCCCTCAATGATATGGGCTAAATATGCCAAGGGGTCATCCAACAAGAAGACACCTTCATAACAGTTTGCTCATAATAGTTTGCTCAAATACTTGATGCCAACATAATAAACAATAGAGGGGGGGCTGAGTTTTGGTAGTGTGATGTTTGTTTGAAGACTTGGCGAGCAAGATCACTAGGATGAATGCACACCTCCTACTCATCCAGAAAAGGATTTGGGCTTTGTGGGCCTCTCATACTTGATGACACTACAGACAACATTCCAACAATTTGTGACACAAGAACCCCTTCTAGTTCTTATAGGACTTTTAGGAATTCTCTGTCATGCTCTAGCAGTTCCAAGTTTTAAGGTGACAGGTGTGGAAGCTAAGGGGAAGAGAAAGATAGTGGCCCCCAATTCAAATAGCCAGCCAAAATAAATGCATCTTATTTTCCCTACATGTTAGTAGTATGAGAGAGAATGAAGATAAATACAAGGCACATAGAAGGCACACAAACATCCTCGCGTGTGTTTGTCTTTTATTAACCAAATAAGAAGTTACATATTCAGTGGAGAAATTTAAATGTGAATAACTAATATAAATTAGTTAATAATAGTTAATTAATTAATGTTCAATATCTTTAATTCCCCCTTAATGACTAAATTGGAGACTACTCCAAGTTTGTCTTGAAATTTTACAAATAAAATGGGACCAAGAGGTTTAGTCATTAGATCTATATGTGGCTCCTTAGAGGCACAATAGTGAAGAGAAATATCAACAAAATCAACCAATTGTCATATGTAGTGATGATGAATCTCAATGTAGCATGTTTTACTGGATTCTTCGCCAACTTGAATACACCCGACTATCATAGACAACGGAAAGTGAGTAGGTGTAGTCATAGGAAGTTGAAGGTCAACTAAAATTAGACGTAGTCAAATTGTTTTTACAACTAACACTCATTGCTCCCTTGTACTTTGCTTCAATGGAAGATATAGCCACAATGTGCTAAAACTTGTTCTGTCATGAAATAATGCCTGAACCAGAGGTTAAGATTACCACGGTGATCGAACCTCTCTAAGTATATACTAAACCTCCCTAATCACAATCTATGTATCTTGTCAATTTGAAATCTATTGTCCTCTGATACGGGATGTCAAAGTCACAAGGTTCCTTTCACATATTACAAAACATATCTTTTTGTTGTCCAATGTATGAGCTTCAGTTGAGACAAAGGTCAACAAAGATAGCCAACAAAAAAACATAGATTCGGTCATGTGGATGTCAGATATATCAGGCTGCCCTCCAATTGCCTGTAGAGTGATTTGTTGATAGATGATGAATCATAATTCGTGACAACTCCAACCTAACCTCTATAGGCGTAGAAAACGGATTGCAATTTGTCAAGCCAAAACTTCTTCAAGGGAATAGTGGCATACATACCTTGAGCTATAAATATGAGATGGGCATCTTGCTAGAATTCTACAACTAAGCAACAGAGTGGGAGGCCTAGATTGGTCATGCCACAAGCAACACATAAATCTGAGTTCCCTTGTTTAATTGTTACAACCCAACAACCTGTTATGGCAAGATTGTCAACACATACAATACAAATCACAATATCATCTCCATCACTTTCAGCATAAAGATTAGGATCGGGACGGCTCCTTCCAAATCCAGAATCTTCGAGACACTGATCAATCCTAATATACTAAGTTTGAGGAGCCTGCACAAGCCCATACAAAGACTTCATCAACCTACAAACTATATGATCACAAGTAGGTAATCAAAAACCTTTAGGTTGCACCATGTAAACCTCCTCGTCTGAATCTCCTTCAGAAAGGCACTCTTTACATCCATCAAAAACAGCTTCCAACCAAACTCAATTAACATGGAGAGAAGCAACCAAAATGTGACCATATTTGTTATGGGAGCAAAAGACTTCTCATAATCTATTCCCTCTTGCTATGAAAAACCTTGTGCAACAAGATGAGTTGTGGTACTTGTCCAAAGCACAATCAACTTTGCATTGGACTTTGTACACCTATTTGCATATATGTGTTGTTTACCTAGAGATAATTCAACCAACTTCTAGGTGTTGTTATTTATCAAGGAGTCATATTCTACTTGCATGATAGTCTACCATTCAAGTTTTCCTTTTGCTTTAAAATTTCACTATGGTTCAAGTACCATAAAAAGACCAAAAGCGAGAACAAAATGAGCATGTTCTATTGAATCAACAACCTTCTTTCCCAACCTACAAGCTCGTGCATCTAATTGAGGAATTTCATCCTATCGTACATTTTATATAGTGGAGTAGCACCACTTAGGCCTCTATTGCACCTAAGAACCTAATAGCTAAGTCTCTTTCAGCTTGTTGACCTATGCAGGTTGGAATCGTTGAAACCAGTGAGGAATTAGAAATATCAGCCAAGATTGTTGCACTAGTGTTTATGATGGAGCAATATTCCTCATCTTTCAAAGGAATCACAACACTAGATTCAAGTACCTCAGTGATTGCTTGTTGGTTACAAACAAAGAAGGATTTTGTCTCCTTCACATGACATCTTGATCTCTAATAATGATTATCTTGTTAGTGGAAATATCAATATAAGTCTATAGGCCTTCGATTGGTCAATATAACCAGCAAAGAAATATCTTTTACACTTGGAATTTGGTTTACTCTTCTTACTGTCAAGAACCAAAGTATATGCAGCTGAACAAAAAAACACAAAACATTGTTACCTCGGGTTTGATTCCAGACCAAGCTTCCTCAAGTGTGACATCCTACAAGACTTTACAAGGAGTTCTATTCAAAATATGCATTATCATGTTCATTGTTTTCCCTTTATTTGTATGGCATGCCCCTACAATGCACAATGCCCTAAGCCATCTCCGTGATGGTTTTGTTCGCCTCTCCACCACCCCATTATGTCGTCGTGGATTGTACTGGGGTTGTCAATTCAAATTGTCGTCGAATTCATTCCCTCGCTACAATAGTCCTTGAACTGCTTGTGAGTTTGCCACCATTGTCAAATCATAATGTCTTGATCTCATTTTGTTGTCCTGGTATTCCATCAACACTTTAAATTTTTCAAATGTTGAAAACAGTCATACTTTTACGCGTAGTTACCATGTTCGGAAAGTTCAGTTGTTCGATAGGGAAAAAAGTTCGGAAGTTTGGGGTTTTGCAAAAATTTGGTTCGGTTCAGTTTGTAAAAATTATGAATTTTTAAAAAATATAAATATAAATAATTATAAAAATAAAATACTTAATAATAATATACAAAAAATTAAACCTAAAATAATTAAATTTATGTAACTAGTTATTAAAGTTACTAAACATTTGATAATAAATTTAAATATTACTATTACGGATGGCTAATACTTAATAGGTCTCTAAGTATTAATATCTCTACACATTACTATCAAATTATTAATGTCTCTAAATAATAAAATATTACTATTACTCGATTACTATGAGTCTCTTAAGTATTATTAATAAATGCTCGTACTCTCGAACAAGGGAAAAGAAAACAAGGTAAACACGATATGTATATAGTTTTAAAATATTATTATTAATATTTAAATTTGATACATACCTATACTCCTCTCGAACATAGAAACACGAATACAAGGAAAGTCAATAACTAAATTTAATTATCAACAATATAAATTTAATATCATTAATAAATAAATAATTTTATTTAGTTAATAAGCACTAATATCATAATAATAATATAAAAATTTAACATTACAATTTTTATTATTATTTTTTAACATCGATTAATATTGATTAATATATATTATAATTAAAAAACATATTCATATATTAATAAATTTATTTATACACTAAAATTGAAACTTATTTTATTTTATAATATATTATATTATTATTACATATCAATATTAATATATTATTTGAGAATCGGTGTTCCTTAAATATATTAATATATTACATTAGATACTAAACTAGAAATATTCATATGTTAATATTATACTCTAAGTCGGTCTCGAACTAATAAACCTAATCTATTTCCTAACATACATACTACGACTCACATTTAAACCTAAAGATCAAAATGAAATGCAACCTCTCTACCACCGTGGACTGGGCTTGAGCACATCGCTAGCTGGCTAGCTCTCTCGCCAATCACCACTACCTGTGAAGACCGCAAAACGGGAAGAAATGGAAAGAGCTGCAGATGTAATTTTTCTTCAAACTCCGCCTTGCCTTGCCTCGAACACTTTGCCAGAGGCTCTCCTACGAATGCAAACGTTTTCGTTTTTCATTTTTTTTGCTTTGGTTCCAGTGCCTTCCTGCCGCTGCACATTTTCCAGTGCCTTCCAATAGCTGCGATGAAGCTTTTCGAGTGCATGCGATGGGTTTTCCAGTGGCTGCGACGTGTTTTTCAGTGGCTGCGAGGAGGGCTTTCACGTTTTGTCACGTTTCACAAATATTTTGCCGCTTTAGTTGCTTTAGGGTTTGGGTTTATAGATACATATTTATTTTTCAAAGAAAAAGAATTTTAAAGCCTAAGGTCAAAACGAATTAACCGAACAAATTCGGTTTTACCAAAAAATTCGAGCCACACAGAATTTCGACCATGTTCGGGTGAATATGGTAACTATGCTTTCCGGAGAAATCATCAACCAACAACAAAGAATACCTCGAATGAGGATTGTTGGTGATTTCCAAGATGGATCGCAAAGATTTGCATGAACAAGATCTAAGAGCCCCTTGCACACCAAGTACCTTCAATCAAAAACGGATTTCACTTCTACTTATCAACCAAACACCTTGCATGCATACCATGTTTTTCTTGGATAGTCAAGAAACCAAACATATCCTATTTTTCTTGGATAGTCAGCAAATGTTGTCTTTATTGTATTTTGGTAAGCATCTTGAAGGTTGAGATGTCCAAATCTCTCATGCCACAAAGCAATGGTATTATCCTCATATAGCTAATTCGTGTAGGTTGATTGCGGTAGAATCGACAAGTCTATACAAGCCACCTAGAACAATGCATAGGGCTACTACCCTGTCTTGTTTTACATCAAACACAATACACTTCGTTCGCACGTAAATTCACTTAGTGTTAAAACTTTCAAGTAATTGACTAATAGATAAGAGATTTTTATTTATTCGAGGAATAAAGCTAACACTCTTTATCATGAATTTTCAACATTATTTAATAATACTTGGATATCTACTATCCTTTCTATAAAATGCGATATTCCATCACCTAATGAAATTGAATAAAAAAATGGGTGTTTGCAATAAATTCGACATACCTCTCCTTATGACTCATGAAATGTTTGGATGTGCCTAAATCAAAGAACTAGCATTGAGTACCACTATCATCCGATCATTGATGCCATGAGAATATCCTCTTCATCGACAACACTTTGGTCAGCTACATTTGCTTGACCCCACAACTATTTGTTGTGCAGCATAGGAAAGAGCATATTGTCACTTCCGGAAATCCTTTTGACATTCCCAACTTTATGACAATAATAACATATTGCCTAATATTTGGAAGTAGACCCTTCATGCTTATGTTTCCAACTCCCGTAAGACCGAGCAGCAAATGCATTCTTAGTTTGTCCTAAACTAGCAAATGGGTGCCACTATCATCGAGATCATGATGCCATGAGATCGTACTCTTCCTCAGAATCCCATTCAGCTACATTTACTTGACCCCCGCAGCTTTTTGTTCTAGGAAAGAGGATATTGTCACTTCCAATAGTCCTTTTTAACATGCCCGACTTTATGCCAATACTAGCATTTCGCCTAATATTTGGAAATAGACCCTTCAGGCTTACATTTCCACTTCCCCTAAGAGTGAGCAGCAAATGCACTTTAATTTTGTCCAAAACTGGATTTGTTTGTGTCTATTTGTGCTACTGCAACAAATTGGAACTAACCTTATCAAAAGTTAGCATTTGGCTTTCCACCATCAAGTGTAAAGCCACCACAAATGGCTCGAAGGAGAGCGGTAAACTATTCAGAACAGGAACCAAGTCAACATCATCCACCTTTTTGTTTATGGCAGCAAACTGGCATCGTTGATCTCAGAGATCTTTCATCCAAAAAAGGTGTTCTGACAAGGACCTGCTCCCATTTATCATTGCAGAAAATAGCACCTTCTTCAGTTACAGGACCCGGCTTTTCTCTAAAGTCAAATAATTATTTTGGAGACTACCCCAAGGATTAATTACAATAGTGGCACTTTGAACCTCAAGAATTAAATCATCTGAAGCAGACGACTTCAACAGTAGAAGACCCTCCCTTATGACATTTTTCATAATCAACACCTTCGTATCAAGACTTGATTCCGTTTTTAGAATAAATTTACTGGAATCACAATATACCACGATTGTTGGTATCTTGCGATTTAAGGAATTATAAATTTGACCAATTAATATTTAATCTTCTAGCAAAACCAAAGTTTATATTGGCCATTTTCATAGTTGAAAAGCTTTAAAATGGCCTTAAAAATGGTGAAATGCAAAACTATGAAATAAGATTACCGATGTGACCAGACTCATCTAGTTGGACTACAACTACACCTTTTGGCCTTAGGTTTTAGGACTTGAAAATGTCTTTTGTTCTGGGTTATGCAGAAAATTGTAGCCTCATTCTAGTTTATTAGTCAGCTCAGATTTGTCTATCCACAAAAATCATGATAGAATTGGAAACAATCATGACACAACACAGATGCCTTAAAAAAGAAACGAAATTCTTTGACATGGTCATGCCCAAGCAAAATCCTTTTCATACGCACCTCGCTCTCCTTTGGTCTACTCATGTCCTCAACTTTTCACATTCTTCTGCCTGGCGATTTGTGGTCTGCAAATTCATTCTTCCTCTGCAACTTGTCAAAATTCATAGTTGAGTGGCTTCAGTTCACTGATCTTGATGGCTATAGGGCTTTAGCAATGAGAGAAGCTCACATTGGAACAAGATAAGCCAGTGAGTTAGTGTTAACTATATATTAACACTTGCCATTCACCTCCTTTCCTAGGTTTCCAATTCCTTTATGCTGATAGGAATTGACCAACATATGGTTGCATCCACTCTATTAAGAAAACATACATCTAAAAGATTGGAGAAACTTGTTATAAAGGGTGACTTGCATCTCATGGATCGCAACACAGCTAAGTACAAGGAAAGCCCAACACCATGGGGGGATGTAGCCTCAAGATCCAAGGCAAGTTGTTGAGGACCAAGATGCACAACCGCAACTGCGGTTGGGATCCCCTTGCACAAAAAAAGAAGATGAGTCTATTAGTTCCAACAATGAAGATGGTTCGAGAATATTCCCTTAAATGTTGACTCAAATTTTTGCGTTGTGGTCTATGCTTTTTGTTTTGGGCATTAGCACGTTGATGTATCAATTATCATGTACTCTTCTCAACCCCTGAGTTTAACTTAGCATGTTGATGTAATGCACTATTCTTAGCTTTGAGTTAGCATGTTGATGTATCATTAATGATTTCAGATTATGATATTATTATATGGATTATCATATCAATGGTTTAATTTAAAAATTTAATGTTTTAATTTTCATTATTTAAATTTTTGTTTTTAATTTATTTGTATTTTAAATACTCAAATATTATACGTAATTTTAATAGTTCTCCCTCATTGTCCTCAAAATATGGTAACATTTTGCCATCCAAGGAACCTCTTCCTCGAGACTCGCATAGTTATGGGGTTTACCCATAATCCTTGGAAGACTTTGGATAGCCCACAATTGATGCCTATCTGACAATATAACCATAGCTCATGGAGAATATGCATGAAACTTAAGTTTATACCAACCTTTCCAGCTTTTGCTATTTAGAGACAATCACCAAGCATAGGCTTGCTTCAAGTCTATGCCCATAAGGCATCACAAGGTAAGTAGTCAGTCATCTATATTTTTCAATTTGAATGCACCATTATTATAAATATGATCGATCTTGTATGGTCAAAGCCAACATATTCATATCTTTTATAAAAAATCATTAAGTGTGCAATCATACAATAATGCCCAATGTCCATGTTGGAATCTTATAAGTTCAATGAATCTATCATGCCATCTAATCCTTTGTTGTTGAATCACTTCAATTCTAAGTTGTGCTTGTTCTCTAAACTAATACAATTTATTCAATTCGATTAATCTTTCATGTTGAGCTCTTCAATGGTCCACATCCAGTTTTAAGGCACTATTTAGTGCACTGATTTCCAGCAAGGCATCCTTACCATGAAGGTGTAAATCTAGTTGTGGTCTTCCAAGCGATCCAATAAGCCCACAATGCTTACGGTAATCTTGTTGCCCAATCCCTTTGATGTAGTTACACAGCCTTATAGTCAATATGGGCTCCAATTTCCTATTCATGACTTCGACCTATTCATTGGCCTGTGGATGATATGGTGAAGATTTGTGTCATATTTGGTACAATTTCACTAGATCTTCTACTGACATCAACAATGAAGTGTGTCCCTGATCACTAATGGTCTCCTTTGGCACCCTAAACCTAGTAAAGACACTCTCAAATTAAAATTGTACCACTCTCTCAACTTTGACATTTTAATGCTTTAGCTTTAGCTCATTTGTTGATGTCTACAAAAAAGAGGTATCCATGTTGGGAATGATGCCAATTTTGGCAATTGAAATTTTGCTAAATTTAGACAATTTCTATTTTTAAAATACTCTAAAAATAGACTTTTAGGATGTTTTAGGACTTATTTATTTAGTTCATACGTTTGTTTAGAATATAAGTGATTTTCAATTATTTCTAAAGATAGCTTGAAAAGCTAAAAATAGATTGTCAACTGTCGATTTCCAAATAAGTACAAATTCTTGTGTAGTCATCCCCAAAGAGGTGGGAAACACTTTCTAAGTTAAGATAAGTGCAAATATGTTAATTTATGACCATCCCTATATTTTAGGGACCTTAGGCTGAATTTTCTTGAAGAGAGTTATAATTAGCTTGAAAACATGCCTAGCTTGCATAATTCTATTCCTAGAAAAGCTTCTTGCATGTTGACTTTGTCCATGGATTGCATGAGCCTATTTTTAAGTTAACTGGAAGTCCAAAATTAGTTTAGGAGTGTTTTTCTATTATTAGTGGTTCTATTTTGAGTTTAACTTGCTTTTGCAAGTTGAGTTGTAATTCCTAAATTTAGTTGTTTTGTGTTAATAAAAGCATGGCCAAAAGGAAGGCACCATAGTGCTCCATTATTGCAATTTGTGCAAGTGTTTTTACTATTTTTTATTGCAGGTATTCATATTTAATAACCAGCAAGATTACAAAGCTTATTTTGAAGTTCAGTGGTGCATACAGTGCACAATTTGATCATCAAAGTACACAAGCAATTACACTAGCTTAATCATTAGTTTTCTCAACCTTGTTTGGATGCTATAGAGTTTCTTTTGGGTTATTTCAGAGGTTGATCAGCACTTCAAGTTGCTGGTTTTGTTCTCCTTCCACAGCCATGTCCATCCCTTTCAATCCATGTAGTTTGAGAGATGGAGTGTCAAATGGTCCTATGAAATCAATTCCCTTCTTTTGAAAAGGTTTCGTCATGTAATAACATGTCTTAAGGCATCTTGTTTGATTAGTTCAGGCTCCCCTCTTTGGCAACCACCATGTTTCTCTTTTCAATATTTATTTTAACATCTCTGAACATGTGGGGCCAATAATTACCTTACACGTAAACAATAAGATCTTAGTTGTAGTTTCTTTTTTTGCTGCAAAGTGAATCCCATGTGGTTTTCTGACATGTGTTTATCATATCCTATGCTTCACCTGCTTCATGGAAACATCTCAAAATATGATCTGGACCGATATTAAAACTCAATATAGCCTAATTGATTGGGACCCATGATAGATGTTTTTACTTTTCCCTCACTTACTCACTTTCTCTAAGTTGCATTTAAGGAGGTGCTGGTGCACTCAACAATCTTTCTTCTTCTTTACGTATTACTTAGGTTAGTGTACTTTTTCATTTCTTCCCTAATCAATCTTCAGCAGATTTTAGAGTATGAAAATTGACTTTCCAAAATATCTACTTCGATTAGTTTCTTATTTCCTAAGTTTGGCGCATTAATTTATTATTGCTGCATTAAGTGGGTCATGTGTATATCAAAATATTAATTCAATATATTGATTCACAGCTGGGAGGGAGGTGTCAACCTCCTAGTGAAGTGTATTGGTACACTCCTAATTAGATGTCATACATTCTCTAGATTGGGCTAATCAACAGATGGAATCTTTCTATTTTTATCCTTTCATTGGTTTGTTAGTAGTAATACGTAATTTTG